>VZSF01010498.1:0-170545 GCA_013398295.1 Chionis minor | reverse complement strand
GTGTTACACTATACATAAGGGAGAGGTTCGGCTGTACAGCCCTCACAGTTAGTGATGATGTGGTTGAGGGCCTCTGGGTGAGGATTAGGTGGATGGAAAACAAAAGGGTTGCTGTAGTGTGTGTCTAATACTAGTCACCTAGTAAGGATGTAAGCACTGATGAGTTATTCTATAGACAATCATGAGAAATCTCTGAATCAGCAGCCCTCATCCTTAAGGGAGATATCAACTTCCCAGGCATCAACTGGGAATATTATACTGCTGCGACAAGCAGGTCTTGGAAATTCTTGAAGTTTGTAGGAGATAACTTCTTCTCACGGGTACTCAGTGAACGAATTAGGAAAGATGCCATCCTAGACTTGCTATTTATGAATAGAGAATTTGTATGAGACTTGATGATAGGTGGCTGCCTTTCTACAGTGACCACGAAATGGTTGAGTCTAAAGTTTTCAGTGTAATGAGAAAAAAGGACAGCAGAGGCAGAATTGCTACCTTGGACTTCAGGAACACAAACTTTAAGCTGTTCAGGGAGCTCTTTAGCAGAGTACCCCAGGAACCTGTTTTTGAGGGCTTAGGAGTCCATGCATGCTGGTCACTCTTTAAGAACCACCTTTTAGAAGCACAGGAGCAGGCAATTCCATTGCGTTTTAAGTCCAGCAAGCGGGGCAGAAGACCAGCTTGGCTGAACAAGGAACTCCTTGTGGAGCTCAAGAGAAAAAAGAAATTGTATGATCTCTGGAAGTGAGGTCAAACTTCATAGGAAGATTACACAGCTGTTTTTTTGTATATGCATATATATAATATGTATATGTATATGTATGTGTATGTGTATGTGTACGTGTACGTGTACATGTACGTGTACGTGTACGTGTACGTGTACGTGTACGTGTATATGTATATGTATATGTATATGTATATGTATATGTATATGTATATGTATATGTATATGTATATGTATATGTATATGTATATGTATATGTATATGTATATGTAGGGAGAAGATACAAAAGGCCAAAGTTCAGTCACAGTTGAAACTGACCAGTGTTGTATCAGGTATCAAGAAGGGCTTTTTAAAGTCCATTAATAGTAAGAAGAGGTTTAAAGAAAACTTCGGACTTACACTTGTTGAAGGTGGTCATCTGACATAAGGATGATGAAAAGGCAGACGCATTCAGCACTTTTTTTGCCTCAGTCTTTGATAATACTGATAGACCTTGGGCTGCCTGGTCCCTTGAGTTGGAGGACCGTGAGTATGGGAAGAGTGGCTTTCCATTTGTGGACACTGAAACTGTAAGGGAACAGTTGTATCAGCTGAATGTTCACAAGTACATGGGGCCTGACAGTATGCATCCCAGAATACTGAAGGAGCTAATGGATGTTGTGACAAGACCTNTCCATTTGTGGACACTGAAACTGTAAGGGAACAGTTGTATCAGCTGAATGTTCACAAGTACATGGGGCCTGACAGTATGCATCCCAGAATACTGAAGGAGCTAATGGATGTTGTGACAAGACCTCTCTCGATCATCTACCAAAGGTCTTGGGAGTCTGGAGGGGGGGTCTTTGCTGACTGGAAGCTAGCCAGTGTTATTCCAATTTACAAAAAGGGCATGAGGGAAGACCCAGGAAACTACAGACCTGTTAGTCTAGCCTCATTCCTTGAAAAATTATGAAGAAGATTCTACTATTATTAAAAGGCATTTCAAGGACAGTGTAATCATCAGGCACAGTCAACATGGATTCACAAAGGGAAAGTCCTGTTTAATTAATGTGATATCATCCTATGATAAGGTTACCCACCTAGTGGATAAAGGGAAAGTGGTGGATGTCCTTTTTCCAGATTTTAGTAAAGCTTTTGATACTGTCCTTCACAGCATCCTTCTGGACAAGTTGTCCAACAGTGTGATGAGCAGGTTCACAGTGTGCTGAGTGAAAAACAGGCTGAAAAGCAAACTGCAAAGGGTTGTAGGGAATTGGGGCGACTGGTCACCACCAGTCTTCCTCAGGGTTCAATTCTAGAGCCAGTTCTGTTCAATATATTTATCAACGATCTGGATGCAAGATTTGAATACACCATTAGCAAGTTTGCTGATGATACCACACTGGGAGGTGCTTTTGACTCTCTTGAGGGACAATATGCCTTGCAGAGAGATCTAGATAGATTTGAGCATTGGCGCTGATTAATGGGATGAAATATAACAAGTCCACATGCTGGATTCTGCACCTAGAACAAAGTAATGTTGGGAGAAAGTATAAATTGGGAGAGGAAAGGCTGCAGAGCAGCACTGCAGAAAGGAATCTGAAGGTGCTGGTTGACAGCAGGCTCAATATGAGTCAGCAGTGTGCCCTGGCAGCCAAGAGGGCAAACCGTATCCTGGGATGCATCAAACGCAGTACAACCAGCTGGTCAAAAGAGGTGATTACCCTGCTGTATTCACCATTGGTCCAGCCTCACCTTGAGTACTGTGTGCAGTTCTGGGACCACAATTTAAGATGGATGTGAAAGTGCTTGAAGGTGTCCAGAGGAGGGCAACAAAGCTGATGAAAGGGCTGGAAGGAATGTCTTCTGAGGAGCAGATAAGGACTTTGGGCTTATTTAGCTTGGAGAAAATGAGGCTGAGGGGCAACCTCATTGCTCTCTACAGTTTCCTGAGGAGGGGAAGTGGAGAGAGAGATACTGGTCTCTCCTCCCTGCTGTCAAGTGATAGAATGCATGGGAGTGGTTCAAAGCTGCAATGGGGGAGGTTCAGCCTGGACATCAGGAAGCATTTCTTTACCAAGAGTGTGGTCAAACACTGGAAGAGGCTTCCTAGAGAGGTGGTCGATGCCCCATGCCTGTCAGTGTTTAAGAGGCATTTGGACAATGCTGTTAACGACATGCTTTAGCTTGGTCAGCCCTGAATCTGCCAGGCAGTTGGACAAGATTGTGCAGGCCCCTTCCAACTGAAACACTCTATCCTATTCTACTCTAAAAAAGCCCCAAACCCANAGTGTTTAAGAGGCATTTGGACAATGCTGTTAACGACATGCTTTAGCTTGGTCAGCCCTGAATCTGCCAGGCAGTTGGACAAGATTGTGCAGGCCCCTTCCAACTGAAACACTCTATCCTATTCTACTCTAAAAAAGCCCCAAACCCACCATCTCATCTGCTGTTAAATTTTATCATCTATGAGAAACATCTTCAAATATTTTTTTCTTATATTTTTCTCTCTGTCTGAGATTGCCATCTTATAAACTGTTCCTCCATTACTTCCAGGAGAGTTTTCTCCCTGTGACTGTTAACCCAGTAACTGCTAACCCAACAATCATCAGTAAAAGCTTTCTATAAAAGTTACACACTTGCCTCAATGTCCTGTTCTCCAATATTCTTAAGGGTTTAATTGTTTTCTGATGAAAAGAATTTATAGATTAGAAGAATGCTGAAAAAAATAATGGAATGAAAACTAAAAGTAAATGGAAAATGTTCCACTTCTCATGCTCACTCATACATTTCAAGTATATTCAGTTACTTGGAAATGAAAACCTGGATACAGAATCAAATTTCAAAGAGAAAAAAAAAATGAGCAACTAACAAGAAATCTAATCTGTTAAAGTTTTACAGTATTTCCTCATAGTCTGTCAGTCACACTTAAGAAGAGATACAATATGATATGAAATGACCACAGTTCCTTTCTACTAACTAATAGGTCATACATTCATAGAGTTTTGAATTAAAATAGGTAATTTCAAACATTTAATCTACTTATTTTATAATACAGAACATATATTGATTCCCGGGTCCTACACTTGGGTCACGACAACTGCACGTGGTGCTACAAGCTTGGGGAAGAGTGGCTGGAAAGCTGCCTGGCAGAAAAGGACCTGGGGGAGTTGGTCAACAGCTGGCTGAATATGAGCCAGCCACGTGCCTAGGTGGCCAAGAAGGCCAACAGCACTCTGGCTTGTATCAGGAATAGTGTGGTGAGCAGGACTAGGGAGTCGTTGTCCCCCTGTACTCAGCACTGCTGAGGCGACACCTTGAATACTGTGTTCACTTTGGTGCCTCTCATTAAAAGAAAGACATTGAAATTCTGGAGCAAGTCCAGAGGAGGGCAACAAAGATGGTGAAGAGTCTAGAACACAAGTCTTATGAGGAGCCACTGAGGGAACTGTGGTTGTTTAGCCGGGAGAAAAGGAGGACGAGCTGAGACCTTACTGCTCTCTACAGCTACAACTACCTGAAAGCAGGTTGTAGCGAGGTGGGGGTTAATCTCTTCTCCCAGGTACCAAGTGATAGGACAAGAAACGGCCTCAGGTTGTGCCAGGGCAGGTTTAGATTGGATATTAGGAAAAAATTCTTCACAGAAAGGGTTAACAAGCATTGGAACAGGCTGCCCAGAGAGGTGGTGGAATGGCCATCCCTGGAGGCATTTAAAAGATATGTAGACCTGGTGCTGAGGGACATGGTTAGGGGTGGTTTTGGGAGTGTTAGGTTGATGGTTGGACTCGATGATCTTAAAGGTCCCTCCCAACCTAGATTATTCTAGGATTCTATGATTCCATAAAGTAAGGATCATTACTGGGATTTTAAGCACTTGCTGTGTTGCATGTAGAATGAAATTTTACTTAATAGCTAACCTGGTTGGGAACTTGATTAAGACTTTTAAAAGAAATAACTAGAAAGGTATCTGTGATATTTAGGACTAGAAAGATATACAATGTTGACAAACAAAAAGTTATTTTCTTTTAGATTTTTTTAGTTGTGGATAAGGCCTCAAGATAAATTAATCTGCTGAATCAGAGTAGTGTTCAGAAAAATACTAATCTAATTTGAGTTTCAATACTGTAAAGAGCATGTATTACCTGCAGTGGGTAAAGTGATTATTTCACAATGAAATTCATAAATACTGTCACTGAGAAATAAAACTGTCCCATGACATATCAAATGAACTTTCAAGATTACAATGAAAGTATTTTATGTTGAAAGTCAATAATGTGAAGTACTTCGCAGTTGAATGAAAATTTTAAAAAGAGCTCAGGAAGGATCATCTTGTAAAGAGCTATGTGACATAAATACGTTTTGCTCTGTAAATGAGTGGATCCTTGGGAAGACACAAAGCCAGAGTTTTGTTTTTCTATGCATTGAAATTCATCTCAAATATTTCAGTAAATTGATAGTTTTGTTTTGTTTTGTTTTCCCTGTAGTTAGGCATGGGGGCATTATAAATGTATGTTCATTAGCGTGCATGGCTTGCATGTTACTTTAAAAATGTATGCATTCTCATTGTAATTGCAGCATACAGCTCATTTTAACCTAGAGTTACACTATGAAGTCTTTAACAGAAATAAATTGCTTGTAACTATTTCCACATAGTAATTAATAATAAAATCTACAGTCACTATTGTATCTGTGACTCTTCTCTCCATCCAGAACAGAAGTGGATAACATTTGAATATGAAACAAATGACATTACTGAAAGAATTAAAATGGAGGGGAATTGCCATATCAAACTAATTGTACCTCCAGCGTCTTGCATTGTGATAGAAGTTAGGGCTTACCAAACAATCTGTGGAAGGTTTTCCCATCAGAAGTTAAAATAACAAAAATGACTTAAAGAATGTCTCTTAAAAGAGGAATATGGGGGTTTTTTTTCCAAATTGATGGATGTCAGAAACCTGTTTGCATGTTTGACCACCCTACTGAGAAGAATCTGTCTCTCTCTTCCTTATTCCATCCCATCAGCTGCTTACACACATTGCAAGATCCCTCTGAGCCTTTTCTTCAGGCCAAGGAGTCCTTCTTTTCTCAGTGTCTCCTCATATGAAAGAGGTCTGCCTCAAAATCTAACAAGTCACCCAAGCATTACTGCAACTTTTTTGTGTATTACATTATATAAAAAGTCTGTATCAGTACACAGAAAAAACTTCAAAATCATAAAGTATGGGCAAACAAAAAATTGTATCAGTCAAACTTTATCCCTGTTGCAGCAAACGAGGAACTAATATGTTAATATGTACTAGCAGGTGTTTCTTTGAGATATTACTTATTTTTTGGTTAATTTTGCTGCAACTATAACCAAGGGCAAACATATTCAAAAACAGTATTAAAGTTCCTGCTTATGAAAACGGGTTATGCAGATATGGAACCACTGATTTTCAAGGGACAAATTAAATAAAATAAATGCTATTTTTTTCTATTGAAAAAGAATGGTGGACAAGGAAATAGTTATAGTTATTAATGCTTATGGAAAAAATAAACTATTGTTCAAAATAAAAATTTAAAAATATGTCATTTTTGTTTTGTGGAGATATTTGACAAAAAATGCTGAAAATAGTTGGATGTTATGGACAATTCACAGCATATTTTTTATAAAGTCCTTTCATGACATACTTCGTGTATTTTTGATTTACAGTATGAGATATTATTAGGGTTTTTTCTTAGTTTTCCTTCCTTCCTTCCTTCATTCCTTCCTTCCTTCCTTCCTTCCTTCCTACCTACCTTCCTTCCTTCCTTCCTTCTCTGTATTTAAAGTGAGTTTTCCCTAAAACTTTTGTTAATGGAGAAAAGCATAGCAACAGAGATTAGTTCAGAGTTCTGATGAACTGTGCATCTACATGAACAGCAAAATAAAAGGAAAAGGTGAAAAGTACATAATGAAAAGATAAAAGACCATGAAAATGATCAGAGGGATAGAACACCTCTCCTTTGCAAAAAGGCTGAGAGACTTGAGGTTACTCAGCCTGGAGAAGAGAAGGCTCTGGGGAGATCTTATTGTGGCATTTCAATACTTACATGGGGCTTGTAAGAAAGACAGAGGAAGACTTTTTGCCAGGACCTGTAGTGGCAGGACAAGGAGCAATAGTTTTAAACTGAAAGCAGGTAGATTTAGACTGGATGAAGAAGAAATTTTTTATGATGAGGGTAGTGAGACAATGGAACAGGCTGCCCAGAGAAGTTGTGGTTGCCCCATCCCTGGTAACATTCAAGGTTAGGCTGGGTGGGGTTCTGAGCAACCTGACCTAGTGAAAGATGTGCCAGCCCATGGCAGTGGGGTTGGACTACATGATCTTTAAAGGTCCCTTCGGATCCAAACTATTTTAGGATTCTATGACTACTTTGTAATAGTCCCTGCTGTGTAGGACTAACTGTTTTGCACAACAGGATTGCTCTGGAGACTAGAGCAATTAAGTGAGCTAATAGCAGATTGGTGCTCAAGCCTGAAAAAAAGGCAGCGACATAAGTTCACTGAAGAGGAGATACTGTTAAAGAAAGGAGGCTGCTGAGAATGACCAGTGTAGCTGCTACCTATGTTTTGCAGAGCAGCCTACTGATTACAATGTTCTAACATGAAAAAGGCAGTATTGCTATTATTGCCCTGCTGATGTGGAAAGTAAAACTCAGTCTTCCCACTTGCAAGACAGTGTTCAATCTGGCAATATGTAGAACAGCTAAAATTGAGGGTGGGGTGCAACTGAAGGAAAGAATTGTCTCCACTTCTATGGAAAACAGAAAGTTGGGGAACTAGTAACAGCTGTAGGTACAGGGGATGCCAAAAGGACTTGACAGATCTTGTGGTAAGAACATTGATACTCTATATGCATTTTACACTACGATTTTATTGGTTGTAATGCGCAGATGAATTTTACACAACACATCAGTCTCTCCTACTAGATATCAAAGGATGAAGATTACATTTTGCTCATATCTTGTCCAATCATTTTTTACTGTGATTACAGAGCCACTCATTTATCTTCTGGTGACTTTCAGTGAAAAAGAATTGCCTGTTCCATCCTTTCATAGCTTTTAAAATCTCTTTTGTACGTCATTTTAGGCTTTATATTCATACACCTGAGAAAACATAAGGACGTACTAATATGTAAACAAAACTCATTAAGTGTCCTTCCTAGATGTCTTATGGAACTCAAAGTAGTTTATTCTATTGTCTAAAACAATTAACACCAAAAATATGTTGAAATTTTTGTCTCCGTAAGATGCTTTTATCCCACTGATGGATCATGCATGGCTTTAATATTGTTGAAATATTATTTGACTTCATTCTTTCCTTTCTTTCCCTTCCCCTTTGTCATGGTTTAACCCCAGCCAGCAACTAAGCACCACAGAGCCACTCGTTCACTCTCTTCTAGCAGGATAGGGGAGAGAATGAGAAGAATAAAATTGAGGGAACTCATTGGTTGAGATTAAAACAGTTTAACAATTGAAACAAAATATAATAATAATGACAATAATAATAATAATAATAATAACAGCAACAATTTGTAATGAAAAGGAAAATAAGACAGAGAGAGAAATAAAACCCGAGAGAGACAAGTGATGCAAATGAAAACAATTGCTCACCACCAATTGACTCATGCACAGCCAATCACTGAGCAGTGCCCCCATCATCCCCCGCCAACATTCTCCCTAAGTTTTATTGCTGAGCATGATGTCATATGGCATGGAACATCCCTTTGGTCAGATGGGGTCAGCTGTCCCAGTTGTGTCTCCCCCCACCTTCTTGTGCACCCCTAGTCTACTTGCTGGTGGGGTGGTATGAGAAACACAAAAAGCCTTGGCTCTGTGTGAGCCCTGCTCAGCAATAAAAAAAAGCAAACAAACAAACAAAAAACCCAAACAAAAACCTGTATTATCAATACTGTTTTCAGCAAAAATACAAAACATAGCCCATACTAGCTACTATGAAGAAAAATAACTATCCCAGACAAAACCATTACACCTCTTTCTTTTTCTCTTACCTGTATAAATTTTTTTTGCTTGCACAGGATCAGCTAGGAAATGAGTTAAACAATGTGACTGGCTTCTAAAATATTTTTTTCAAAACCATACAGTTCAAATATATGAAACGTAGCTCACTTGCCATATGTGCTGTTTTGATGGGCATACATCATGATGTGGAAGTTTGTTTATGTATGCAAGTGGGAGTTATCATTCTGCCCTTGCCAACACTTTCTTGGTGTTTGTTCACTGTAGAGTTGCTTGCTTTTATGTGGAAGCAAATAGAAATAAGAAAGACTCACAATATTTTTGCAAAATGCCAATCCTGACTTGACAATGCAGAATGTAATCTTTGTTTTGGTTGGAAAATAATATTTGTACAGACATTTTTAAATCATGCAAATCTCCAGAGAAGATCGCTTTCTGAGAATATAGATATCCTTGTGTGAACAACTGTATTTGTTCTGGAAATGTCCACCTTGTTGTCCTAGTTAAATAGATGTGTGGCATTTAGAAGGCAGGCAGAAAACATTAAAATATTTTAAATTCATGGACTTTCTTAGATATTAAGAACTACACAATCATTTCAACAGAATTGGAAGAGCAGAAAGGAGGACTAATAGGAATGCTTAAAGAACAAAACAAGTCTTCTGTCAAGATCTAACTTTTGGCATTTAATTTGTGTCCAACTACACAGCATGTGGAAAGGAAACATCTAGATAAATATGCTTTACATTTCAGGTGGCACTAAACAATGCAAAGCAGTTTTCCAAATGACTATGTCCAAAGTACTGCAAGACATGAATTTAAATTTAAAGGAGCTCACCGTAACCGTCACAATTAGGACAATACAAATGAGTTGGGGTTTTTTCCCCCTCTGATGTTTTTCTTTTGTGCTGTTCTTTTTTTGGGGGGTGTCTTTTTAACATCACAAGGAAGCAAATGTATCTACCTTGTTCATTTATTTCTCCCTTTGTCAAGCTTCCTATTTATCAGCATGAAATAGTTCACAGACCTCATTCCACAAATAGCATAATATGGAGTCATCTGCTCTCCAGGATTTACACCACAGTTATGTTGACTGTAGCTTCCAGAGGAAGGAACTGAAGGGACAGCCAAGGTCAATGATGAACTAAAACATTGTAGTTCCAAAGAGTTCTAAAACATAGGGTTTCTTTTTACTTTGGACTTTAGTTTTAGGGTTATCTGCTTTTCCTCTGACATTTTTTGTACCCTATAAGGAGTAGAAGTCATACAGCTATGGAAAACTAGTACATTACTTAGGCTTGTGTAGCTTGAAGGACTGTCTGTTGGACTTAGTCACGTGGCTGATGTCATGGTGTCCCACTGAAAAAAGAGTTTTACACATTTATGTTAAAGATGTATAGATGTATTGATCTCATAAATGTTTACAAATACTTAAAGGGAGTGTCCCGGGAGGAGGGAGCCAGGCTTTTTTCAGTAGTACCCAGTGATAGGACAAGGGGCAACGGGTATAAAATCAAATATAGGAAGTTCCATCTCAACATGAGAAGAAACTTCTTTCCTTTGAGGATGAAAGAGCACTGGAACAGGCTTCCCAGAGAGGTGGTGGGGTCTCGGACACTGGAGACATTCAAAACCTGCCTGGATGCCATCCTGTGCAACCTGCTGTAGGTAGACCTGCTCTGGCAGGGGGGTTGGACCAGATGATCTCTAGAGGTCCCTTCCAACCCTTAACTTTCTGTGATTCTGTGATTCTGTGAGATTATCTTCTACTTCACCAACTCTTTCTACACACAACTTTGAAACTCCTGTAGCCAAGACAAGTGTGCCACCTTACTGAGCTCCCTGCTCAAAGAAAAGTTGCTAAAAGCTCTACCCCCCATATATGACCAGCCCTTCTGGCATCTTCCCAACTGCGAAATCATGTGGTGTCTAATTACAGGACCAATACAAAGAAATGTGTCATGTCATATTACCTTATTAAAGAGCTGAACTCTCTTCCACGAACACAAGGTTCTTCAAATATTGGACCAGAACTGGAACTCAGAATGCCTGCTAACTAGTAAACTAGTAATATGAAGACTATGGTAGTGAAATAAAGATGAATTTATATTGTTATTTCATACAGTGGGGAATAACTTTTGAACTTGTGAGAATACCCTTATACCCAGGAAGACAATGTGCCAACTCTATCTATTGCTTAAAGAATCAGAAGCATAGGTGGATGTAAGGGGTGTGGTGGTTTCCTTAGTAAGTCTAGGACACCCGGCCATTACAGAGTTCCATGTCTCAAAATGCTGAGCAACAGCTGAATGAGGCATAAATTGACACAATATAGTACTCTTAATCTTGAAACTTCTTAGAATCAGGTAGACAACCTACACAGTAATCTGAGATAGAAGATATTAGAATAACACCTTTCTCAGTTCCTAGCACTTGGGAGATGAAGCCCAGTTTCAATATCCTTTTTACCTGAGAGAATTAAAACATGCACCTCCTATTCCTGTTAAGCTGTAAATTATAGGTTAAGCTCTCAATCCTTTTTGGGAAAAAACGTGCCATTTTAATATTAATTAAATATTCACTGGGACAGAAAAAGAAGATTTTTGATCTATACAGCCTTGATTTAAACAGGAGGAATCCCATTTTTCATTTTACATATCAATGAAAATGTGAGTATTATGAATTAAATACACACTAAAGCAGCATTTGGGAGGCAGGTTTCCCCTATGACAGGTAACAGCCCTGACCATTCGGTTAGAATTTCATGATGACTCTTACTCTGTCTTTCTCTGGAACCATGTATCATTATTTCAAACAAAACCTGATAATTTGAAGCAGGGAGCTAAAGATTCCCACTCCTGTACCTGATAGGCAGCTGATTAGTTTATTAATATGGAAAAGCAGATTGACAGAAGTGAAACCCCTCCAGCAAAAAGGAAACTGGGCTTAGGTTTCTGAATTTCTGAGTGAAACCTTGGGACACCATCACCTTTTCTTGCTTTGTTTTTATGATTTAGGAATGCTGAGAACTCCTACCAGTTTAAGTTCCATGCGCAATCCAAAATTGTGTTGCCTGGATTGTGTGTGTGCAGCATCTTTGTGTTCGTGTACCCTGTTTAATCCTAGGTATTGCTAGAAGCAAGCATTTAGTCCTTATTGATTTTGAAGTCACAGAAGCAAAGTAAATGACCATCCATTTAGCTTGGTGGTGCCATTACTAGGTTATTAACAATCCCAGAACTAAACAGTCTAAAGCTTAATTAGCTGTACTGTACAATGCAATTGCTGTTATAAGGGTTATACAAATATTCATTAAGGCCTGCATAACTTAACATGAGGAAGGTCAGATGCTGATGTCCTCAGAATAACCTAACAGTTAGTGAATAGTTGAAGACTGAATCCATATTTTGGAATGAATTTGGATATTAGGCCACTGTATTCTTAACAAACACCCTTAAAAATATTTTCCTGCACTTTGGTGGATACTGGTCTGGTACAAACCAAATCAACTTGGTTATTTGCCTGCTGAACCACTCCGTCAGTAATACTATCATGTGTCTTACCTTGTATTGGCAAACGACTCATTTCCTTATTTTCTTCCTCATTGGCTCAGCAGACAGGAAAGAAGAGGTCTAGCAATATAGGCAAGGACTACTTCTTTTTCCTAACTCCTCAGGTGCAGCAGAACTCTGGAGTTAACATTACACTCATAAATTAAATGATCTTGGGATAATTTCCAGTGAATAAGGACAAATAATCCATATCTGTATTATTAAATTCTCCAGTCCTCCCATGCTGAGTCTTGTGCCCGCACATTGAGAGAATACTAGCTGACATAGGACCTTAAATCTGAAATGGACCTGTCTAGCAAAGGAAACGGCTTAAAATCCAGGGCCTGGAGAACTTTGGTGAAACTGACTAATTTACCTGTAACCATGTAGCCTTATATTCCACACTCCTGGCAAGGCACTTGTCACATATAATGCCTTTAAAACTTGTAATAATATTATGAAATCATTTATTAATACTTTTTAACTCTGTCAAAAATTCCTTATAATACTTAGCTGCTTAGACATCTGTGAGTAGAAGTTTATCCACAAATTATATTTTCACTAAAAATATTCATAGTAACATATTAAAAAACAATAAAAAATAAACTGACTTTGATCAGAATTTAGCATTAATTTATACATTTGTCTAGAGATGACTCCAGATCCATATCATTATAATTATTACATACTTTTAGTTAAGTCCCAACATATATTAAAGTCAGCTTTTCCTGCTTTTTCTTGATTAGTAACAAAAAGTAAGGGTAAAACAGTTCAACAAATCAGAGACCTTGTCAAATATCTTGTGAAATGTTAGGAATAAAATAATTTTTAAAATTCTTATTGATATATGCATGATGATCAACAGACATTCTTACAAGTATCTGGGAAGGATGCTAAAGTCGCTATAGTGTATATAATATTAGCTTTTATGGGCTACACTCTCATCTCTGAATTCCCTCTTTAAGAAATAATATTGAGTTCATTTCACTTTTTCTCATATCGCCAGGGGAAACTATTCTATTCTGTTCATTATAAAACTGTACAGGGTTCTGCTTACTGAGGTATTTATAACTCCTATCATGGAGTTTCCCAACTTGTAATAATTTATTCTTACAACAGCCTTTGAAGTAGGTATTAGTAACTCTTCATTCTGATGAGGTGCTGAAGATCTCAGATAACATAAAATGAAATACTGGAAGTCTGAAACAGGTTGATAACTTCTACCTGGGGTAAACACATACAACAACATGTTCTGTTGTTACTTAACAAAACCAAGCCAAACCAAAACAAAAAAAACCCCCACAAAACAAACCACAAAACAAAACAAAACAAAACAAAAACCTGACTTTCTTATTGTTCGAGATTATGTTTTTCTTTCTGAAACTTCCTGCATGTCTTGTATCATGATTAACTGTTCCAGTCCTCACAAAGTTACATTGTGTATGATGGAGTGCTACTGGAAAACACTTCAAAAATTCCATGAGGTAAGAAAATACTTTGAAACATTATCATCCCACCCACAGGTGTTGGGTTTGGTTTTAGATTTTTTGTTATTCCTGTAGTTGTTTTTGATAAGTGCAGCCAGAATATGAATCAATTACTGTTATAAGTTGACACTGTTCATAGAAACAGAGATCATGTCAACAAGTATACTTGCTAAAGTCATGCTATGTTTCAGCTGAAGATGCAAAGGTTCCTGTGCTTGTTCTTATTGATACATTGGATGCATTCAGCAGTTAATAACAACAAAAGGAAACTATTATAAATGAAATGATTTTACCTTTACTGTTTCATAATCATAGAATCATAGAGTGGTTCAGACTGGAAGGGACCTTAAAGATCATCTAGCTCCAATCCCCCCAGCATTAGACCAGGTTGCTTGAAAGCCCACCCAGCCTGGTCTTGAACACTTCCAGGGATGGGGCATCCATAACTTCTCTGGGCAACCTCTTTCAGTGCCCTACCACCCTCACGGTGAAATATTTCTTCCACATATCTAATCTAAATCTACCCTCTTCTAGTGTGAAACCATTACGCTTCATCCTATCACTACATGCCCTTGTAAAAAGTCCCTCTCCAGCTTTCTTGTAGGTCCCCTTCAGATATTGGAAGGCTCCTCTAAGGTCTCCTTGAAGCCTTCTTTCCTCCAGGCTGAACAACCCCGACTCTTTCAGCCTGTCCTCATAGGAGAGGTGCTCCAACCCTCTGATAATCTTTGCGGCCCTCCTCTGGACCCACTCCAACAGGTCCATGTCCTTGCGCTGAGGACTCCAAAGCTGGATGCAGTATCCAGGTGGGGTCTCACCAGAGTGGAGTAGAAGGGGAGAATCACCTCCCTCAACCTGTTGACCATGCTTCTTTTGATGCAGCTCAGGATATGGTTAGCCTTCTGTGCTGCAAACCAAATCCTTCCTTAGCCAGCACTTACCCAGCCCTACACCCCTCCACTACCTGCTGCCCAGTCTCTGGAGACTACTGGGGTAGCCGGGAACCTTCACCCCCAAAAAATATGGGGTTACCATGCCCCCATACCCACAAATCTTCCATGCCATATCCCTTTCCTGGGCCTTGACCTTGCTCTGTGTGGCCTGAGAAAGCTCACTGACAGCCCCCAGCAATTACGTGCCTCCACAGCAAATCTCTTATGAGACCAGGTCTCTGTAAGTAGTGAGGACACACTGCACTGGAAGGGAATGCTTGGGAGGCAGTAATGGTTGTTACTGTCTGTCATGTACTGGTCAAAGACCAGAGTGATGTTTTGCTTGTATTCTCAGGAACAGAATTAAGACTCAAAACAGAGACAAGTGCCAAAGAACTTTATTAACCCATTAACAAGTTTGCAAATGTTAAGAAGTGAGAGAGGGATAAAGAAAGGGAGGAAAGAAAGGGAGGAAAGGAAGGAAGGAAGNGAAAAGAAGAGAAGAAAGGAAGAGAGGAAGGAAGGAAGGAAGGAAGGAAGGAAGGAAGGAAAGAAGGGAGGAGTTTGTGGCAACAGCTGCCACCCTGGAATTACAGCATCTGAACAGTCCAATCAGTTGTCAAGTCTGGTGGGGGAATGTTCCATCTGTAGTGGGATGGAAGAATGTTACGTCCATTGCTGGTTGGTCCCATTCTTTTATAGGCTGTCATAAGCTGTTCTGTTCAACCACTCCTTCCACCTGGTGGTGGTATGCATGCACAGTACTATCCCAAGGGGGTCTCCAGGCCTCAATGTCCCCAACCCCGGGTCTGTGCTCATGCACCAGAGTTTGGTTGAGTTTTTCTCTGAAATAGGTCCTCTTGTTGTTACATGGTAGTCTGCTGGTGGTTTTCCTGAGGTAGAAATATCAAAACAAACATCCGCTGTGTCTGTGGTGTTCGTTGCACTGACACAGTCTCTTACACTGTCCTTGTGATGTACCCCAACTGTGGCCCCACCAACCTTGCCCATGGACAAGGGCCCCACTGCAGCCACCTGGGGCCATCATCTCCTCCCCCAGTGATGCCTCAGTAGGGTCATTTTCCAGTTCTCCACAGCCCTGCCCAGTCTGGCCATGGGCAGGTATCTTTCTAGTCTAGTTGTTTCTCTAAAAATTGTGTTGCTATTTCATAGCGAGGAGCAAAAGGAAAATACACATATATATTCTTCAGTGAAGATAAAAGAACTTTTGCTCTAGTTAAAAAGCCCATAGGATTAAAAAGAAGGCAGGAACCACTGTTTCCTAATTATTTAAGAGAAATAACTTCTTTCATTATATTTCTGTCAAAACACCAGTCTGATAAAGGTACTGTGAGAATTACCCACCATTCATGGTGAGAAAAACAAATGAATGTGTGATTTCTATTCTCCACGTAAGTAAGTTGGGTAAGATGTCCATCTACTCACGTCCATCAAATGAAAAATTATTCCATTCCTGTACAGTATTTTTAAAAAATTGAGTAATTTAAAAGAAAACAGTTCTTAAGATGCATGTATTTTCACTATTAATAGAAGATGTAAGTCTTTAAACCTTGTGTTTTGGACTTAAACTCTTATTTTTTTTTAAATTTCACATTCAGTGGCTCAGTCCTGCTTTGAACTTTGCTCAAGCATTAAACTAAGGGTTTAGTATAAACCTTTTTCTCACCAGCTAGTATATCCTAATGTACTGTAGCTGGAATACTGAAGAAGACCTACATACTAAAAGCAGGAATAGGTATACAAAACAGACACTACTCACTTAAAAAAAAGGAAGTCTTGATCACTCTTCATACAAAGTTATTTTTATTTGTGGAAAACACATATATTCTAAATTATTTTACAGCAACTTTTATTTATTCAGATAGTCTTAGTAGTTTATCTTACAATGACAGTAAGTTCTAGTGTATTTCTGAAAATATGCTCCTTTTTCTATTGATGAGTTTTCTTCCATTTCTCAAATATGCTTTGAAGTTGCGTGGTTGTCCCTTATTTGCAAGTTACTGGAATCTTCTTAAAAAGCTTTATTTTTCCTTGTTATTATGATAGGCCTTTATTCTGATTCACTGCTTCTCTCATGTTAGTATTGCATCAGCAGTTTCTGTGACTGCGAGAACACTACTTTACATGTTATCAAATGGTTTTGTGATGCTACTGCAGATGGTCTTTACAAAAGTTTATCAGCTTAATATTCATCTTATTTTCCTGTTCATTGTGGCTTTGTTAATTTACTATGAAGTGCTGGGTTTTTACAAGCTGTTCAAAAGCACATAACCATAATAGTTACATCTTTCTCTTCTTCATAGTTTATCAAATATCCTCATTGCTGACTTAATAACATCATCAATTTAACCAATAGCAACTTCATAATGTGAATATTTGCCTGATGCTCAATGCTAACTTCCCGTTTCCGTTTTCTTTGTGCACATCTGTGAAACACGCAGTACAAAATAGAAACTAGGTTTTAACCTTCAGGGTTAAGGAATTGAGGGTAGTAACAGGGCTTAATGGCCCTGACCTGTGGGATCCATGAGGAGCTCTGTCTCTTCGCCCTTGGGGCCATCAGCCCTTGTCCCAGTGGCGCCACAGCCAGGCTGGTCTTCAGTTCCCCATGTCCCTCCCTGCCTGGACATAGCCCCACTGCCAGGCACCTACCCATGAGCCCATGTTCTTTTCCAGCCTCAGCCTGTCCCTGTCCCCATGGAGGTGCCTGATGCCCAGGGCTGGGGCTGCCCCAGTGGTCCCTGTCTATTCTGCTTCTGGCTGGGGTAGTGGGGCTGACCCTGGCTGGCAGCTCTCTGTTCTTTAAGGATCTGTCAGTTCACACAGCACCCTGACACTAAGTTGCCTCCTGTTCAAATCCTGAACACCCGAATTTGATCCCTGTACTAGGCCTGGAAACCCACTGACCCTTCAGCAGTCAGCATGAAGAAGTAGCTGTGTGTTGGATCTACAGACAGTGTAAATGAGTTTGCATGGGCTAGCTTGAGGATTGTTATTCCAAATACTGTTACTGTCTCTTGAATTTTCTTTGAATTCTTGATGCCACTCCATCTACCCAAGAGGGAAAGCATTCTTGCTGTCTCCAGAAAGAAGTTTTCATTTCATAAGTATTTAAGGGTGTGCTTCTTCAGAGAATAAGAAAAAGAAGAAGACAAAAGCCCGCAAAATGCTGCTAATACAAAGTTAAAATAATTTTTTTAACAAGTGGCTGAAGCTGAAACCTCCCTGTCATTATGCAAAACACAGTGAGAATTAACACCTTATCGATTAGGTGAAAAAAGACGGCTGGCAAAACTAAACAAAAAATTGCCTACAATCATTTAAAAAATAATTCATAGTAATCCTCAAATTTCCATTCCTTCCCTCTGGGCACTTTCACAAAGTTTTCTAGCTACCCATCCCCTGATGTTGACTACACATTTTCTGCCCTACTTAATCATTGGTCTGTCAAAGCTCCTAAAGCACCAAGTGTACAAATGTGTCATCTTTTCTCCCTTAACTTTATACTTCTATATACTGAACTAGTCATCCAAGTCTCCCCTTATGATCAAGAAAGAAAAAAAACCCCAAACATTTCTGGGGAGCAATTAGTGTACCCTATTTCAGGCAGATACTTTAATATGAAATTAATCACTCCCTAAATGTATCTGTATCTATCCCTTGAAAGAAATGGTTAACTGACTATAATGATAGCCTGCAGTGCCTAACTCAGATGTATGTGTGAATTCTAAGTATCTAGCACTAAAAAGTGGATCCCATCTGCATTCCTAGAGAGTTTGCTGAGCCGGATCTAGATCTATGAAATGAAAAAACCCAACACCTAACATGGTTATTCATTTAATTCGCAAATGAAGTTGCCTCATATTTGTTTAGTATCCAGAAGTTTTGCTGCTTTTGAGCCAGTGACTTTTCCTAGAGTTTAATATGCATTTCTTTGGCAATAATGCTAGTTTAAGTAGTCCTTCTGCCTCTGAGGAGTAGTTTTGTAGCTGCTAGAGCAGTAGAATGAATTATCTGTGAAACAAACAAACAAACAAAAACAGGGGGAAAAAATGGCCCCAGTGGATGCTCAAAGCAACTCAGACACCTAATGATGCCCAGATACAGCTAGAACTCTGAAGTACTATGATATGGTAGAGGTTTAGTCTTTGCAACTTGTCTCCCATATGAGCTTGGATATGAGTTTCAGGAATGTAGTCAGTCATCTCTATTAACATAAAGTAGAGTTTAAAACTACTCCCAGTTCTTCTGGTAGTCACAGGATTATTTTTTTTTTTTTTTACTAATATAAAATTGTTTATTTAATCTTGTTGTCTAAAAGAAATCAAATTAAATTCACCTTAAAAGTGTTGAGTTCTCTCCAATAATTATAAAAGATTAGTTGAGGTATAGACATCTGTATGGTTTCCATCTATAAGTCTGAGTATTTTTATCATACTTACCGAAGTTCAAGCGTACACAAAATGTAAATAAGACATTTTAACTTGGCCAGTTATCTCAGAAGAGATCCTGACCTTAATAGCCTCTGCTTCCACAACTTCTCTCATTTTCAAATTAGAATATAACTCACCATAGCAGCACAGAATGTAAAGACTGCACGATATCATCTCCACATAAAGTACTTCGATGACCCTGCTCACCTCAGGGGAGAGCTGAAAGTAGGAGATGCAATTTTAGGTAAACTCAGTGAAATATGTTCATCTTCTGCTTAGTCCTTATGAGGCAGACCTTTAAGAACACATTCTACGACAACTGAAGTCAATGAGTTATCTCATGCTAAACAACCTAGGTCTGATTCCTGTGTTAATCCTCACCTTGCAGTTTCACGAAAAATGACTGTCTTTGACTATAGCATGAAATTTTGGAATTTTGTCCTTGGAAAGATTAACTGTGGGCCTTATCAGATGGTATGCAGATCAAGATGTAGAAGATTGTTGAGCAAACTTTATCCACAAATCCATACTCTTTATATAACTACTTAAGTCTATAAATCCAAAGTGCAAAATCACACTTCATGGAGGAAGTTGGGAGAATGCATGTCTTCCATATTTTTTCCTAAAAAAAAAATATATATAAAAAGCATATGACATATATGGAAGGTCTATACTAAGGATATCTACAGTAGTGCTATTACAACATGTAATCTACATACTCACGTTTTCTTTAGAAAGGGTTTGTGTTACTAAATTTCCTGCAAATAACTCCCAGATTATCCAAAAGAAGCTTATGACTGAGCAGCAGTGTAGATTGAATTTATTTATGGCAACAAAGTGCAATTCTCTACCAAGCCCTTTTCCTTAATATTTTCTTTGTATGTACTTTGCTGTAGTATGCTTCCTTTCTTTCTTAGTAGCTCTGTTAATTCCGGTTCTCCTATTTTCTTTTCTTTTGGAAAGGGCTATTAAGGGTATAGTTCATCTGCAAAGAGATGTATGGGTCATTGGAAGTGCAGATAAATGTTAAGCTATATACCTGAATGTATAGTAATTTTTTCTTTTTCTTTCTTTCTTTCTTTCTTTCTTTCTTTCTTTCTTTCTTTCTTTCTTTCTTTCTTTCTTTCTTTCTTTCTTTCTTTCTTTCTTTCTTTCTTTCTTTTTAATTTTATCTGAAGCTTATAGCACACACAAAATAAATGAACAGAAACAAATTTTTATAGAATGCATTCAAATCACATAACTTTCATCACAGTTTCATTTCACTGTAAGCAATTATAAAAATTAAGCCAGACATCTGAAGCTTATGTGATCAAGTTCAAGTGCTTTGTCAATTATATTAAAAGGATAATGTTCTGGATATATTTGAATGGGTCTAGATGTTTTTCCTCATTAAAATACATTTTAAAATAAATTCATTGTTATCTTAAGACATCTAAAAGTGAGTATAAATTGTACAATATTTATTTTTACTTCATAGACTTTAGTCTGTGCCCTTTAAGTACAAATAATATGTATTTTTTTCTTCTCTTACTTTATGCATCTTGTAATTGTCTTGCAATTGTTTCTCATAAAACCAAAATAAAACTGCACATAAATTGACTTCACTAACATTAGAAATTAACTTCAATTATTTCAGAATCCTTAAGGACTGTGTTTTCATAGCATGTTAAAACATCAAATTAAGCTCTGTACTAACTCACAGAACTGTCATGAGTGCACAATCTTTATTGTCTGACAATTGAAAGAAATGCAGATACATATTAAATACTTCTGTTATCAAAAACAGTACTATGCATGATGCTAAATACTTTGAGTTCGGGGCATACTATTAATGGTGCATACAGTTGCTCTAGTTGAACAGTAAAATTCATGCTTCAAAAAGACCAAGAATTCTAGCATTTCAGCAAGACAGAAAATTCCAAGTGTATTGAAAGTCTGTATAAGATACTAAAAATAGAGGCATTATTTGACCTATCTGATATAACATGCTTTGTTTTGTAGTTGCAACAGCTATCCCATTTGAAGCAAACCATTCTTCATTTCTTCAGTCTTTTCCAGAATCATGTATGTAAAATGTAACCTTAGAAACACTACAGATGGATGAAAATCACAGTAGCCAGCAGGATATAAAGGTCAAAAATAAAATAGATTTTGTTTGCCTTGATTCAGCCTTTGTCAATTGTCTCATGTGGCACAAGAAAATAATGAGCAGAAATATTTTGCTACTATGAGCAGTTTAGTTGTTGATAGAAATTAATGGGCTTTTAAAAAGAAGTCACTTCTTGGTCAAGGCAAAATAGTATTCCGTGTAATCTGTCGTTGGCATTAACTTTGGAAGTGGAAAACATGAACAGGAATATAGTGGCAGACATAAAAAGTGCAGCTGTCAATACTATCAGAGATTTTACTACCATCTAGCATCTGTGAATTAAAAAAAGTTTCTGCATCCCTGCAGGAGACATAGTTGCTCGTTGTTTAAGTTTTATATTTTTTACTTCATTTCCTTCTCTCATTGTTCTTAATCTCAAAATATGAGAGAGAGAGATGGAGTGTAGACTAGAGAATGGGAAAAGTAAGAACTGTAAAACTTGACTGCTTAATTATATCCTTTTACTGAATCAAGGTGTTGGTCAAGAAGAGTCAAGCTATTGAGCTAACGGTCTAGCTACAGTTTTTCTCTCAGTCTCTCAATGTTTACTCCCTGACAGTTTGCTGTGGCACTGGGCTTTGAGAATATGTGAAGTAGGAGAAGAATGATTCTTTGAGAGGTACTTCTACTGCAATTTACACTGCAATTAACTCAAAAACACATTAAATCCTTATTTCTTCTGACATTTCTCTCTTCAAAACCTGAAGATAATGATTTCTAACAATACCAAAATTCATTTTAATTAGATGAAAGAAAATGATTCTGCACCACCACAAACAAACCAACCAACCAAGAAACTCCAATAACAACTCCCACCCCACCCCTAATTCTCACTTTAATACTTATCCAGTTTATCCTTTAAGTAGAATGGCAGAATGATATTCAGCTATATGCTGGTTGTACATGAATGGACTTTATTTTCTATCTTTTGATGTAAAATAAAACAAACCACAACCGTGAAGACTGTTCACAGTGAGATCCAGAGATCTTGACAGTTATGATGTCCACCCAAGCACTACCCAATAATTTTTCTGCGTTTTTTCAGACAGCAGTTATTCTTCTTTTCCTTCTTCCACTGTAAAATCCCTTTCCAGATAATGTCAGAAGCTGATAGGTTTTGACCAAGATCATCCCCTTTTGGCACGTGTCTTTTTTTTCACCCATTGATATAAGAAGGAAGAAAAGTGTAAGGGTTTGTGGAAGGAGAGTGTCTGCTCGTTTAAGAGCATCTGGTCAAGGATATATTCAATAGGGAAAAAAAAAGGAAAAAAAAAGATATAAAGAAAAAGAGGAAGCTGTAAATAAGAACATACAGGGTTACAAACATGACCGACAAATGATAGGGGAGGCAGTGATGAGAACCAAGCCTGGTCGATCACAGAAAATTGATGAGGGCGTGTGGGAGTATGAGAATGTTTAATCCAGTGAGGTTACCTTATGGAGGATCTTGTCAGTTGGGAAACTAAGGGAAAAAGGGGAAACCAGAAACAAAATATACAGACACAGACGTGACAAAACTTACACGGAGACAATGGCAGGAAACAAACTTTGCCACTCAAACTCATTGATGGGCTATCCAGAAACTATAGGTGTCACTATCCAGGAATATAATATTGCTATCTTTGCAAAGGACAAGACTGTAAACCAGGGGACACCATGACTGGGAGGGGTGCAGAGACTGATAGAGCTAGAGAGATCCATGGGCGGATGTGCAGCGGAAGGGGGAGCAGACAGTAGAGAACGGGGATTAAACTGTAAGGTATAAAAGAGCCTGTGGCATGTAAAATGGGTCTGGTCAGTATGGTTGCCTGGTTGAGCCCTGAATCTGATCACCAGAGTCTATCTTATCTTCTTAAATCTTCCTTTTAAGTCTTCTCTTAACTGTTTCACTCTCTGTGTTATGTGTGCTGCAAGAACTCAGTGCCAGCTACTAATGAGACCTCTGTGTGTGTGAGTGGAATTTGGTGCCAGGTCCCGTCCTGTGGAGTCAGCTACTGGAGCCAGCAAGGTCTCAGCATCAGCTATTGGAGGAAGTGGAGGTCTTTAACCTCCAGCTATTGGAGCGGTAATAGTGTGTGTTAAGATTAATTTCAGCCATTAAACCTTACTTCTACTTCTACTGAGTTGTACCTTTCTAAACATCCAACTTTTTTTTTTTTTTTTTTTTTTTTTGCTTTTAGAATAAAACCTTACATGATATGATTAAAAGGTGGTGATTAGTTGTTAAAAGCATGTGTACAGAAAGATGTTATCTGCTGGAATCCAAACCTCTTGTAAACTCTTACATGAAGACTGAGCCATCCTTAAGGACTGTAAGATTGCATGCAACCTCACAATCCCAAAAGAGACGTGAACTAATGATTATTCAAGAGCCCAGAATGGAAGGAAAAAGAACAGCATTTTACTTCCTTTCTTTTCGCTGTAGTTTTCAGGTTTATTTTATTTTGTGATATTACTATTTCTAAAAATGTATTTTTAGTTTTTGGAGCATATCTATGATGTAATAAAGATACTGCTTGCTCTTTTATTTTCTCTTGTAAATGACTCTGTCAGGAAGACCTTGTCTTGTTAGATTCATATTAGTCCAAACACAACAATTTTTTGCCTTTATTTAAATAATATGATACCAAATACACAGGAATGATATTTTTTTCGTGAATATTTAGAATATACTATTCTAAGAAAAAGTACATTACACTGTAATGGGTTTTAAAAGGAAAAAGAGACAGACTTAGACACTTAAGCATGGTTGCAATTTTCTATACTATTAAACTGCTGCACACTCTCTGATGTGTTTCAGTGTGATTAAAAAATTCTTTCCTAGGCAACAAACAGGTGAGACTGTTAGTTTGGACGTACTTGTTCTTATGCTTAGATGTTATTGTGGGTAGGCTGATACTGTGATAGGCTTCAGCAAACTTAAACAGTCGTTTGGTTTACTATTTTAGTGTTGGGTCATCATTGTATTTTACAGAAATAATTTGAAACTACAACTTTGTTTTAACAAAAACACATATGAAGTTGCATGAAATAGTCTAAAGGAATTAGCTCAGCCTAGTAGTTAAAAAATTTCAACAAATATATGGTTAGTCTTGAGGTGGAGATAGTGTAGCTAAAGAAAAAGTGATAAAGCTAGCAGTGTGGCATATACTGCCTTCCAGAATCTAGGCAACATTCTATCTGAAAAACTTTGACACAACTGAACTAGTAGTAATGATTAAGTTTCTTGGATCACAAAGTATTTTTCTTAATACTGAAAAATAATCAGTTAAAAAGGGAGTACTAACATTCACAACCTAAGTGGCAAACTCAAACTTTCTTAAAGCAAAGTAAATTTTGGGGTTGAGATCTGTATAACTGCTGAACATTGAATTCCATAATATGCCACAATTCTCTGTTTGTTGCCAGTGAATGCAGATGCATTTCTGTAACTTTGTTTTAATTTGGATTAGAGGAAACACATTAACTACCAGATAATGAAAATGTCACCTCAAATTCTTTACATGTGTTCAAGTTCATTTCTCTCTAATGCCAGTAAATTGTACTGAGATACATTTCATCAGATTCATTACCACTTTATTTCAGGAATCAAAATTAGGATTATTCAGGTGTAGTGTCTGAAAATGTTTGGTTTGAAATTCTAATTGTTGTCTACTCTTAAGAATTCTACTGAATCTATAGCAAGGCTGTAGTGATAACGTGGCAGCCATTATAATGTCTAATTCAGTTGGGAAAATGGATTATTCCTCAGGCAACACAATGATCCACAAATTTCTATTAACTGACAAAGTGTTCCTCAAAGGAAGCTCCAGAGCTATGAAAAATAGTATTTCTGAGTTAGCGCATTCAAGGGGATGCATCTTCCTCACAATCTTTGTTACAAAACTGAATCATTGTACTTATTATGAAAGACTAGAAAATGTTAAGTAAAATAACTAGTATCTAACTAATGTTTTAAAATGGTTATTCTTCCATGGTAATAACCTGTTCCAGATTGTGAAAGAGCAATAGTACATTTAGAGCTTGATTTAAAAAAAAAGACATATTAATTTTATTATACTTTGAGACTATGGATTTTAAAAACTGTTGTTTCTGATTTTCAAATTAATTTCTATTTTCATGTTTACTATCCAATTATTAACTGACTGCAGTGATGCAAAAGAAAATAAAGAACATGATAGATGAACAAAACATTAAACAATAACTGACAATAAATTGATAATATAAATTGCGTAAAGTGAGTGATTCACAGCATTTACATTTGATCTTTCAATTTACATCAGGACTACATTTGGTCTTTAAATATTCTAGGATTTGAAATAGCATGGCAACTAACAAAGAAACTATTTTTTCTCCAAATATTAAACCTTGGGAAAATTTAAAAAAAGGTATGACAGTAAGAACACAAGATTATTTTCTTAGTCCCAGAGAGTTAAAATATACAATATTTAAGCTTTATGTACCAATGTGCCATAGAATTTTTCTAGATCTGAAATAACTAGCTTTTTGAATTATTAGCACATACCATCCAGATTGACTTTCCCCATTTTTTGTTAATTCTTCTGGGACAAACATACAGGCAAGAAACACCAAAACCACAGCATGATTTAGTTTTATTCTGGTCAATGCAGAGACAAAATAATGTCAACATAATTTTGAAAGCAAGTGTCATAAGTTTAACCACTCAGAAACATTGCCCATCAATAACAAAACAAATAAATAAATAAAACCCCAATAAAGTTTGTGTTGAACCTTAAGACTGACTTTTATGAGAAAATCCTGATAACGAATAGATAAACTCCATACACATATACACATGTGCACACATTCACTTCTCTGAAGAAAGCTTGCCAACATTATAAATTGTGGTTTGGCATTTGATACAGTTAAGCAAATTGCTCTGTGTGATATTTTATTCTCAGGAATGGCCTTGCCTGCAAGAAGGGTAATATTAGCTTTTAGAAGTCTGTCTACCTATGCTATTGACTTGCTGGAAATAGAAATGACAGTAAATGAGTCCAAGGACAAGATGTGTAAGGAAGGGACAAATAATGACTAAAACGCAGGTATCAAGACATCTCATTTAGATGCTCCATCCTTTTTTTTACTATTACATAGCTATTTCTAAGAGTTCTTCCTGATCGTTAGGCACCTCAGAATAAGATCCAACATAATGATCCAACCTAACTATCAACAAAGCTTGGCATTTAAATCTTTTTTAGATCACTGTTACGCATACACATAGGAATCACTAATACTTGTCATTTTGTGTTTGGCCTCCAATATAATGTAATTACAAAAGTGCTTTCTTAAAAATTAATTTTAGTAGTAAGACTGAGTAAGTTTTGTTATATCCTTTTCCTCTTACAGTCACAGTATCTAAGCTTTATGTGTAGCAACATTTATTTCCTGGTTTCAAAGTCAACCTCCAGCAGAAGAGGTTTTATACATTTTGAAGACTGTTTTTAATTACAATCCGAAAATAAATTGTGGGGGGGGTGTGGCTGAGTTAACGCTTGTTTTGCATTAAAACAGAAACAAATAAGTTATGGTTAGATATTGACTACACTAGCTCTAAGTTTCTTGGACTTCAAAATTTATTTTTAATCACTATATATGCCGTGGTATGTTTTTCCGTGCATTTTTATTTCAATTAAGGGTGTGAGAGTTTACAAAAAAAAAAAAAAGGAAGTATGAAAGATAAGGGAAATCACACTTATTTCCAGAAAAGATGCTGAGGGGCATGCCTGTTCCTTAGAACTGTAATGATTTGCCCACTGAATAAAATAAGATTATAAATTTTAAATATTGATCTCTTTAAAGATCTTTGTGAAATAGACAATCTGATTAAAAAGGATCACTCAAATGAAGCTCATACATGGTAAAACTGAAACATCATTTCCAGTACTATGTGACTAATAGGCAGCCACTGAATAAAATGTGTCTTGTATTTCCACAAATTTCTGGGGGTTTTCCCTTTCAATTTGCTTTCCTTCCTTTCTTTTCTCTCCTTCCTTGTAAGCACAAGACTACAAGGTAGCTTTAAATTAAGTGGGAAAACAAGTTACAAACCGTGTGCTAAGTAACGATATTGACACAAAGTAGTTTAGGATCCCAGTTCCATTATTTGAGTATGCTACATGGTTCAATAAGACTCTATTGGATGCATTTTTGAATTCTTAGCAGAGCCCAGGCTCACTAGTTTCTGGTTATGTGAGTTGAAATGGTCTTTAAATTATAAAAAAATTAAGGAATGAAGGTAGAAAGACAGGAGTCCATCCAGAAGAAAAAAAGAACTGTGATTATATATTTTATAGAAGAAAAAGGGTGAACACATCAATGACCTATTAGGTGATTTAATTTTGACCTGCATAAATGTCCTCAGAGATCTTCTATTCTTACTTGATTCATGTAGTCTATTGATATCTTGGTCATTTGATAGCTATAGTATTATTGATGCACTGGTGGCTTTTAGAAGATCGATCATATTCTCACTACTCGGTACACACAAAGGTAACCCAAATAACAATTCCTCAAAAGTACTAAACCTAAAATGTGAAATTCTAACAACAAATGCAAAAAATATAACTATTTATAAATACCACATATGTAATGAATCAAATTCTGTCTGGGAAACTCCCAGTAAGCTCAATAGCATAAGTTTAATTATTTATGTCTGTAGTATCATAGTATCAAAGTACCTAGCTTTTGAATATATACTTATTGTGTTCCTAATAAGCAAGCTGAAGCATGATGCGTGTTACTGAACCATTTTACTGTTTTATTTTGTATATATACTATACTACACTACACTACACTACACTATACTATACTATACTATACGTAATGAGGTTCTGAAGAGTTCAGAATACACCTAAGAGATATTTTTCTTGGAAGTAGTGGAAGGATGTAATGAGATCATCCCGAATTCTCCAGACAGCAGAAACATCAAAGCAATGAAAACAAAATTTCTGATAGTCATGCTCCTGATTTTAGTGGTGTATATATTTCAGTCAGAACTGAAAAGCACTGTGGGTCAGATAGCCAATACCCTACAGGTTGTCTTCTGTAGCTGAAATTGTAAACATCATTATCTTTTCAAAGGAGTTCAAATATGACAATCATTAACTTTGTGCATCCAGCACTGCATGTTAATTTGGCAAGACCAATATATGTTGCAGCAAATTTGTGTGGATTTTACTGCTTATTTTAATGAAAAAATCTCACAAATATATTAACCCTAGTGTGCAATGAATAAATAAAACTTAACAGTAAATATTTTCAACATGGCAGCAATTTAATACAGAAACATAATGAAACAGACATATATACATATATTTCTGAGTACAGAAACATATGACATTGGAGTCATACAGAAAGATAATGAACTTTATAGTCGTAATGCAATAATCAGAGCTAGAGTTGGTGGAAATTAAAATCAAGGGATCAGTTAAAGAAGTTTGATGAAGACAGGGTAATTTGGGTATTAAATATAATAGCATGATAAAGTTCTCCAACATTTAAATTCTCAAGTCCTTGCATGGCGTACAGTTGTTTTTTTCAGCAGAATCCCCACACAGGTTCCATGCTAGTACAGACGAGTTTACAAGTTATATAGAGACTTCAAAATTCCTCAAGGACTTCAGTATGCCTTATAATCTTTTATTGATGCATATAAAGGAAGGAGGTGGCAAAAATACATCCAAGGTGTAAATGTAAGCAGTTGGAATGGTTTTTTTATTGTTGAAAATTAATCTATTTCTAAAAAACATAGATTTTGGTAGATTATTATTCAATTTCCATACATTTTGCTAAAACTCTACATGTGCATCACATTTATTCTGACATCTTTATCAAAATTTCAGTAATAAAAATATTATCTTTTAACTGAAAACAGGGACTTTGTAGGAAAATGAAAAGCAACGTTGCAGTAAATTAGTACAAAAAATGCTGCAAGAAATAAATCCAATCCAAAGTAAGTGGAAAAGAAAACAATGCTGAATTTTACAAGATCATTTCTTGATTCTTGACAGCTTTGCTGATCATATATCTTTGTATTTCCAGTCCTGAATAGCTTGATGTTCAGTCTCATTAGAGCTGAATTAGTCCTCTCCTCCTTTGTTTTTCACTCATCACTATTTATCCTAAAATCAATAAATTCCATTTACTGAGAAACTGAGTATCAAAATACCAAGGTTATAAAAAGACATACTTTGAAATTGCAACTCATACTTCTTTTCATCCAACCTTATTCACATATATAGAACTAATAACTGATCCACTATTAACCTTGAGACAAAAAGATATGATTAATGTTTGTAAAAATTGTTCCCCTAAACAAACAGTGCAAATTTCACGAAGATGTATACTTTTGATCACTTTTTTTTTTTAGTTAAAAACATGGGCAAAATTACATATTAAGGAAACTGATTCTTACTATTTTCTAGACAACTTATTTCCAGAGTATCATCAACAGATGTTAGCATAAAAAATAGCTGAGGGACAAACAGAGGCCATGGCTATGAGATTGCAACAATTAATTAGATAAAGCAATACCCTCTTTCAAAAATTTCAGAACTACTTAGACACAGTTGAAGGCCAGAATTGCAGCTCAAGTGGCAGGTTGCTGACATTTATCTTCCTCACATCCAAATACCTTAGAGAATACAAAGTAAACATAGCTCAAACACTAGCAAACTGAAAAATTCATTGGCTTTCTTTAACACTCTAGAATCCTGTATCATACAAAGAATCAGAATTGTTGGTGGTTCAAGGGGAAATCTGGAGATCTGAATCACAGAATTGTAGAATCACAGAATCATAAAATAGTTTGGGTTGTAAGGCACATTTAACAGTCATCTAGTACAACCCCCTGCAATGAGCAGGGACATCTTCACCTAGATTAGGCTGCTCAGAGCTCCGTCTAACCTGACCTTGAAGGTTTCCAGGAATGGGACGTCTACAACCTCTCTGGGCAGCCTGTTTCAGTGTTTCACCACCCTCGTTATAAAAAACTTCATCCCTATAACTAGTCTAACTCTACCCTCTTTTAGTTTAAAACCGTTACTTATTGCCTTGTCAAAGCAGGCCCTCCTAAAAAGTCTGTCCCCATCTTTCTTAAAACCCCCCTTTTAAGTGCTGAAAGGCTGCAAAAGATCTCCCCATAGCCTTCTCTTCTCCAGTCTGAACAACCCTCACTTTCTTAGCTTTTCCTCATAGGAAAGGTGTTCCATCACTCTGATCATTTCGTGGCCCTCCTCTGCACCTGCTCCAACAGATCTATGTCTTTCCTATGCTGAGGACTCCAGAGATGGATGTAGTACTCCAGGTGGGGTCTCACAAGAGCAGAGTAAAGGGGCAGAATCACCTCCTTTGACCTGCTGACCACATTTCTTTTGATGTAACCCAGGATATGGATGGCTTTCAGTCTGCAAGCAAACATTGTCAGCTCTAGCCCAGCTTTTCATCCACCTGTACCAAGTCCTTCTTGGCAGGGCTACTCTCAATCCCTTCATCCCCCAGTCTGTATTGGTATTGGGGGTTTCCCTGACCCAGGTGCAGGACCTGCACTTGGCCTTGTTAAACCTCATGAAGTTCACATGTGCCCACTTCTCAAGCTTGTTCAGGTCCCTCTGGATGGCATCCCACTCAGGTTGATGTCATCTGCAAACTTGCTGAGGGTGCACTCAATATTGTATTCTATGTTGTTGATGAAGATATTAAAGAGTACTGGTCCCAACACAGATCCCTGAGGGACACTGCTTGTCACCAATATCCATCAAGACATTGAGCCGTTGACCACTTTCTCTGTATGCAACTATCCAACCAATTCCTTATCCACCAAATAATCCATGAATCCAAACAGTCTCTTTCTCTTACTGACTATTCAGAGACTAAGACAATTAAGTTTCCCATACAGATTACACCTTAAGTGCCTAAAATTAAACACAAGGCAGACTTAAGTCCTTACTAGAATGTCTTAATACTGAGTAACACACAGTATTTTAACGTACAGTAACAGACAAAAAAGTATTAATGAGGAAAGAGGTGGATAACTTCAGATATTTATTTCTAAATACAATAAATTGTGGTGAAGTTATCTCACTGCTTGGGGTATTAACCACTTTTTAATTTCTTCTTAAGCTGAAAATGGTAAGGCAGAAAAGAAGTCGAAAAGAGTATTCATGCTGCTGTGGGCTCAGATAGTTATGTGCAGAACTAGATTTTAAGTATTTTATATTAAAAAGTCATTAGATTTAAAACAAACAAACAAAAAGTAATAACATGGACATCAGAAGCCACCTTCTAAAAAAGTGCTTATATATAGTTTTCCTTTTTAGTCCACTTTTATATACCTACTCTTGTAATTGCTCTTTCTCAGAGGGATTTGACTTTATTATTTTTTCATCAGTCATTTAACTTGTCTATACTAAGTAGCTTATAGGATGATGTTAGGCTAACCTCCCAAAAGGTAGGGTTTTTTGTTTGGTTGGTGCTTTTGATTTTGTTTTGGTTTTTGGTTTTAATTACATCCAGTAAAAAGCTGATGATCTTTCACACTCTACAACCTGGAATCACGGGGAATGTTTATTAAAAATAGACAGCATCATCTATGCCGTAAGGAAACAAAAATTAAAAAAAAGAAAAAAGTGGTATTTTTGTAGGGAACACACTGTTTTAACAGTGTGTAGCATAATTAGGTACAAACTGAAAATGTGATGGAGAGTCTCAAAGTATATAAGAAGGTTTTCAGCTGCAGTGAGGTTCATTTTGATCCACGTTTTATTATTTATTGTTAGTACCTACTCTAAGTTCATTTTGTCTCTACTGTTTGTGAAGAAAAGTCAGAACCTACAAAGAAGGTTCATCCTGATTACATCTGACATCTTATTTAGGAAGGGACAAATCACTATTGACAACAAGCTTAAATTAGATACTATCTTTTGGATGACCAATGTTAAATGAGATTAGTCTCTCCTTCAGTCTGTGATGGTTCAGCGAGGAATAGGCAAGACAAAAGCACTGATTTGCTGCTTCTAATTAAACAACACATTTCTATATATGAAGCAGAATAGATAGTCCACTTGTCTAAGAACAATAAGATCTTTTAAAAAACCAAACCCACCAAAAAACCCACCTCTATGCCACCTATTGAAACAGCAGCTGAATAGGGTTTTCAGGATCAAAATTTAAGTGTCTAAATTCCTTTTTCTTTCTGGTTCTGATAATGGGTTTATTAATCCATTACTAAATTCCAACTCATCCCTTAAAACATTTTATCAGATGAAACTATTGTTCATTAGTTTCAAACTAACTTGAATCCCCTTATTGTGCTTTGAACATCAGTTTCTGCTTCGAGCTCAGAAGAGAGTTTTATAACATAGTAATGGCTAAGTGCTCCTAATTTACTTTTATGTCTTAATGCATTTCAAAAATTTCCAGTGCTAACATAACACAGAGAAAGTTAAACACAGAGGGACAGAAAGGGGAAAAAAAGAAATTTGTCAAACAACAGGCAGAATCTTTTATGCTGAAATGTTCAAGTATATTTACAAAAGCGATTTTGCCTCTGTGTCCATTTCTTCCCTGCTGTCAAGCTCACAATTTGGCTTCAGATGTGCCATTGTCATTTTTCAGCACAGAAAGTTTAACAGAGGCAGGACAATAAAAAGGGGACAGAAAAAGAGAGGTCAAGAAAATTCAAGGAAACCAGTTTCTTTTATATCTTGGACAAGTCTGAAACATGCTTTTTATACTAGGTGATAGGCAGAGGACCATTTTCTGCAAATGGCCAAGTCCTTTTAATAGCAGAAACTCATTGAACAAAATGCATATCTCACTTGTATTCTGCTGTGATATTTTCACCTAAGTAGCAAATAATGTTTGTTCTTTCATAAAGGGATGATATTATGGCAATGAACATTTTCAAAGATTCTTGCAAAGATACATGCACATACATTTTACGTGTCTTGCTTTATTGAGTTTTGTATAAAAATTGGCAATTTTTCATTGGTATAATGGAGGTTTTTAAGCACGAAATAAATTCTAGACTACTTTCATGTAACTTACTTTCATGTAAATATAGGGAAACACAGTGAAGATGTGTAGGGTTTTTTTAGACTTTGCACTAACGTAGCAGGAATTGTGCATTTGTTTGTTGTTACTTACTCAAGATACTTCCTATCTTAATTCTATTTGCTGTCCAAAGGCATCTATTAGCAGCTGAGGTAATTACAGTATCCAAGACTTGCATAATTGACAGATATGATACGTGACCTAAATGAGATCTGTGCTTTTGTGGAGCACTGATTGTAAAGTATGTGAGATACCCTAAGGTATCTTACCTAGCATTAGGCAACTAAGTTTAGGCAAACAAATCAAATGCTCATTTTCATCTTCACATATTTGCATGCTGGAAGGTGGGAATCTCAGTGGCTTTAATTAAAGCTATTATCTTATTTTAGGAGTGAATAAAAGACTGTAGATATTTCAAGGACTGTTTTGTGGTTTCAGTAAAGATAAAGTTAGCTTTTTTGTTAGCAGTTGGTATAGTGCTATGTTTTGGATTTGGGATGAGGAGTACTTTTGATAACACACTGGTGTTTTTAGTTTTTGCTAGGCAGTCAAGGACTTTTCTGCTTCTCATGTCGCCCTGCCAGCAAGTAGGCTGGGGGTCCACAAGAAACTAGGAGGAGATATAGCCAGGACCGCTGATCTCAACTGACCAATGAAATATTCTATGTCATATGACACCATGATGTATTTAAAGCTGGAGAAAGAAGAAGGAAAGGAAGGAAATTCAAAGCTATGGTGCTTGTCTTCCCAAGCAACCATTATGTGTGATGAAGCCCTGCTTTTCGGGAGGTGGCTGAACACCTGCCTGCTGAAAGGAAGCAATGAATGAATTTCTTGTCTTGTTTTGCTTGTGTGCATGGGTTTTGCTCTACCTATTAAACTGTATTTATATCAGCCTGCAAGCTTTTTCTCATTTTTGCTCCTCTGCTTCTCTCCCCCATCCAGACTCGGGGGAGTGAGGAAACAGCTGTGTGGTCTTATCTGCCAACTGGGGTTAAATGATGTCAGACTATTAAACTCAGGTTTGGCTTCCTTTTTAGGCAAGAAGCAAATAAATTTTAAAAAATGAATATTTTAGCTCTTAAATTCACATAGAACACTGATAGCCAAGGTGAAGAACATGACAGTGGGAACTACCAATTGTTAGCAAAGTCTTGGGAACATGATTAGGTTTCTAACTAAACGTACCTGTCACAAAATATAATAAAAAAGCCAAGGGAGATAGAAAAGTAAATCCAAATTACTTATGTGATTGTATTTATATTTCTCAACCCCATTATGCTGATTGTTAAATATCTAGGACAACCGATCCACTTCATCTTGGCTGGTCATCAGGAAGACTCTTTAAAAGATGTTAAAGTTGTAGCTCCTCAGAATTATGTTTTTGAACATACCTTATGTTTTATCCAGATAAAAAATGTAATTAAATTTTGTCTTGTTCTCAAAATACTACTCATTATATAAAAGAGCACTAAGGATTGAGAACAGACCATTTCCTACACAGGAAAAGCAGTTTGGTATCTTTATCAATTTCACATCATTATAAGGCTTTTTAGTCTCTTCCAGCTATGTAAAGTGTACCAAATGGCAACTTTTTCTTTTCTACCAAATAAGAAATCTGTTAATACCTTAAACTTGCTTGAAAAGTAAAAAACAAATGCACAAACAAACAAACATTGAAGGAAAATATACGCTGACAAAAAAACATGGCTTGATATTTAACGAAGACAATCAGGATACCTTATATATCTTGTTAATGTTATGGAAGGATAGGTCATATTCATTAAGAATGTAAAGAACAGAATAAAAATTAGATAGAAACTATTATATAATATCATAGTCATTCACATGAGAGGTCACAAGTTGTATATCAGTTTTGGAACAGATAATTCCTCCTGTAGTAAGAAATAAGTATAAAAATGTATTTTTTTATCACTGTAATCTCAAAGTAAACACATGCTTGTCATCTTAGCTTTTATAAATATTCAGAATATGTAAGCCATTCCCATTTAAAATTCTGGATGTTGTATTTAAATATTTCTTCTTCTGAGAGATAATATGGCAAACCATATTTATAGCCCTGATTCCAGAAACATTTTTAAACTGCACATTTCTCAATATATCTCTGAACTGATGATTCAGTTTATTTCTTATCATGCTTTCCATTATAGACCTCCTATTTTAAAGGTTTTTAACGTCAGGATAAAAATCTTTACTGAGTTCAAATGTAGCACATATTTTAATCTTGGAAATAAATGTTAATAAAAGTGGTTTGGGTTTTAAGGACAAGCTTTCACAGAATGCATGCAACTTAATATTTTAGAATGTAATATTTGGAGAAATAAACTTTATTAATTTCATTTGTATGTGTTAAATTAGTGCCTCAATCATATTTTATACTGTATGTAGAAGATGCTTAGAAAGTAAACCTCATATAATTACACACATAGTAATAATATGAGATGCTCAAATATCTGAGAAACTTAGTTAAGTATAACAGGTTTCTAGACAGAAAATTAAATTAATAAGATTAAGAGATAAGTAAGAAAGACCACTGAAACAGAAAACAAGACAGTGATATTGGAGCTCATGGACTACTGTTTTAGGTGGGATTCTTCTCATTTAACTGTTAGCGTGTTCTACACGGACATCTATATCTGGACTCCCTCATGAATGCAGAAAAGCAAGCAATCTCACAACGTGATTCACCCTGCTTGTTTTAAACACCACTCAAGAATAGGATGAATCATATTGTAAATGTGCTTATTTCCCTCCAGTGGCTACGTAGGTAACCTGGATAGACCAACTGTGATACTGATGTTGTACTGTAAATGTCTGAATTTGGGCAGATGCATCCAAATTCATCTGAATTTGGCATTCAAGGCATACAAGTGTGTTCAATTCCAGTTCAAGCCATAAGTCTTGTTGCACTTAAACATGCACACTAGAACCTTGATCTTGCGAAGCATATACTGGGTTTCTTCATATTCTTTTTGTCATCAGTAAATATTGTTGGACACTGAAGTGCCATCAGTGTGGAAGTGCTCTGTAACTTATAACTGAAACTGATACTGAGACTAAATAAACTAAGGTTCTCTCACCAATCTTTCTCTGAAAAATTGAGTAAGAATCATTCTTGTTTCTGACAAATAAGCTCTACATAAAACAGTACCAGTCAAAGAACAACTCCAGAATTCTTTTCTTTTTCAGCAGCTTCATAGACAGAACACTCTCAGAGGAGATCCTTGTGTATTGAATACTGAGCGCATAGAGGAGACTGCTGTGTACTACTGAATGTTGCTCAAGGCCCTAGTAAGATATCTATGTTCTTAAGCATTTTCTCTTGACTAACATAAGGTGCCTCCCCGTTAGTGCACTACAGTGATTTCTACGTTGTCTTCAAAAATCAAAGAAGAAAAAAATAACTAAAATCTCTGTCATTCTACCAAGCAGCTACTGGTTATTATTAGACAAAGGTGTGTGTTTAAAATAAGCAACCTTATATATCTTGCTTGTTATATACATACATATATATCTTTTATGAGAAAATAGCCTGTTATAATTTGGAACAACAATTGTGTGCTACAGCCGGGAAAATTTAAACAGGTGATTCTTTCTTCAAACAAACTACAATTTCATTATAAATTAAGAGGCACAAGATGGGTAGAAATGAATATAAAAAAAACAGAGAAATAATATCTATTGACGTGGTAAATTTTGTGTATATTAACAGTTTAACACTGCCTATTTGTTTTTATGCAAAGTTAAAAAGTTCTTTATTAATTTGTTATTGAGGATCAGATGTTTTGCTTTAACATGTAATAATTGTTGACTTTTGCATTAAAATGAGATGTACTTGAAAGACAATGTATTTATGATGGCTAACAGATTATGGGAACAAAACTTCTCTTGTAGTCAAGTATGTTTTATCTGAAATAAGAATAGTCATGAATATAACAAAAAGAATACAAGAAGTCAAGGAAAGGTGAAATACTTAAAATTGTTAGAGAAACACTTTGTGTACCAATGAATCTGTAAAACCAGCCTGTATGTTCAACCTCTTATTTTGCACTGAAAATCACTGAAAGAAGCACAAGAATGACTCAATGTCTGTGAAACTCCAATCACAGCCAATCAAAAGGCTCACCTTGAACTTGACAGATTTATCACAGATAATCTAAAAAGTTAAAATAAGAAAAAATATTAAAATACAATTTTGTATTTAATCATTAGAATATTTATGTTAAAGCAAATATTTTCATCATTTAAATTAGAGTTTTGAGGTTAATAAGTCTTCCTTGGACCTCTGGCCAATAACAATTTAATCAACATAAAGGGACCTAAATCTCTTGTGTTGCTTTGCAAACCTCTACCATTTAATTTTAAATGAATTTTCATGCCAAGTATGACCTTGACATCATTTCCAGGAATGATCTGAAAGGGAAAGTGTAGCTAAAAATACTGGTAAGTGAGAAGGGATTAAGAAACAAAAAAAGAAAAGAAAAAAAGAATTAAAACCTGTGAATGTTACCTCTTTAACTCATGTCACTAAGAATGTGGTTAGACATGAATTTAATGAATATTATATTAGATTTGGGTCAAGTCAAGAAGACAAAGAAACAAAAAAACTTTTGGTCATCAGGAAAGGAAACTAACAATTAAGAAAAACGACATAGCTATGAAAAGAAAGGAAAGGCAACTCTGAAGAAAACAGTACAATAACAAGCAATTAATTTAAAAGTAATTTGAGCAATACAAGATACAATTATATATAATAAATATAAAAAGCTGTGCTGAAAAGTATATGGCAAAAGTGTAGACTAAGAAAAATGACAAGAATTACAAATTCTTAAATGTTAGGATAGATTATTTTGATGTTTTTATGTTGTTAGTAAAACTTCAGTGTTGTGAAAATAATAGAAAGCTATAAATTGTGATTAGCAATAAAGATGAAATCTTGCTGTAAGCCTGCCTTCACAGGAAAAATAAAGTCTTTTAGACAGATGAACACTAATCTAATTGAATCACAGTACCGTCTGTTTGTTGCTTCCAAAGACCAAGGCTTGTTTTAGAAACATACACAGTATTTGAACTGGAGGGCTATAGGTGACCAATGACACTTTAATTAGTTGAGGCTCTGGATCAATCAATTCTTTGCTGGTACTTGACAGCTCAGAAACATTCGACATTATTGATCTTTGTCCATTCATTCATCTTCTCTCATTCTAAGTTGTTTGGATTCCTTAATTCTTTGTGTTTTCACTGTCATCTTTCTAATCACATGCACGTGAGTTTCTGCAATAGATCTTCATCTGCTTCATTTGTTTTTTTCTGTGACATTCAGTAGAAGTCTCTTATTAAAGTGTTATTTTAAAGATTATTCACATGTGACATTGAGTTATTTTTGTTGGTCAGAGGTAAAATCTGTTTTCTAACATTTTCTGTGGCTGCTACATTTCTGAAGGGATGCAAAGAATATTTTTCTAACAGTTGGTGCTGGAAGACAGTACTGAATGACACCCTAAGTTTAGGAAAGGATCACTTTCTAAATGATCACTAGATCCCTAATTTGAAATATAGCTCTTCTTTGTTATTTTCTGAATTTTAATAGGATGATCAGAAAACAGTTAGCTGTCCCAGGTCAGTGTTTGATCATCTCTAGTCTCTCATTAGATAACATTCAGTGCATGTGAGCACTGTTAGAGTATATGGAAATAAGAAAATGTGAAAACAACTAGTTGAATATTATATGGAAGAAGACCAGCCACTACTTATTGCCAAAGCCAGAATATGTATTATCTGTGCTCTTAAAAAAGTACAAAATCACAGAATCACAAAATCACAGAATGTTAGGGGTTGGAAGGGACCCCTGGAGACCATCTGGTCCAACATCCCTGCCAAAGCAGGTCCACATACAGCAGGTTATGTGTGATATCATCCAGGCAGATTTTGAATGTCTCCAGAGTCGGAGACTCCAGCACCTCTCTGGGCAGCCTGTTCTAGAGCTCTGCCACCCTCAAAGGAAAGAAGTTCCTCCTCATGTTGAGATGGAACTTCCTATGGTCAAGTTTGTGCCCATTACCTATTGTCCCATCACTGTGCACCACTGAAAAAAGACTGGCTCCCTCCTCCTGGCACCCTCCCCTTAAGTATTTATAAACACTGATAAGATCCCCCCCTCAGTCTTCTCTTCTCCAGACTAAACTCTGGACCCAACTCTATCAGCCTTTCCTCATAAGAAAGATGCTCCAGCTCCCTGATCCTCTTCATAGCTCTTTGCTGTACCCTTTCCAGCAGTTCCCTGTCCTTCTTGAACTGGGGACCCCAGACCTGATGCTTCAGATGCAGCCTCACCAGGGCAGAGTAGAGGGGGAGGATGACCTCCCTTGACCTGTTTGCCACACTCCTCTTGATGCACCCCAGGATGCCATTGGCCTTCTTGGCCACAAGGACACACTGCTGGCTCATGGTCATCCTGTTTTCCACCAGGACTCGAGGTCGCTCTCTGCAGAGCTGCTTCCCAGCAGGTCAGCCCCTCACCTGTACTGGTGCAGGGAGTTATTCCTCCCCAGGTGAAGGACCCTACACTTGCCCTTGTTGAACTTCATTAGGTTTCTCTCTGCCCGACTCTCCAGCCCGTCCAGATCACGCTGAATGGCAGCACAGCCTTCTGGTGTGTCAGCCACCCCTCCCAGTTTTGTGTCATCAGCAAACTTGCTGATGGTACACTCTCTGCCTTTATCCATGTCATTAATGAATACTTTGAACAGGACTGGACCCATTACTAACCCCTGAGGAACACCACGAGTCACAGGCCTCCAACAAGACTCTGCCTCACTGATCGCAATCCTCTGAGATCTACCTGCCAGCCAGTTTTCCATCCACCCCACTGTCCATTCATCTAACACACACTTCCTAAGCTTGCCTTCAAGGATGCTGTGGGAGATAGTGGCAAAAGCCTTGTCAAGGTAGACAACGTCCACTGCTCTCCCCTCATCCACCCAGTCAGTCATGTCACCATAGAAGGCTATCAGATTAATCATACGTGACCTTCCCTTGGTGAATTAATGTTGACTACTTCTGATGACCTTCTTTGCCTCCAGCTGCTTGGACATGACACCCAGAATGAGCTGTTCCATCATCTTTCCAGGGATGGAGGTGAGACTGACTGGTCTGTAGTTTCCTGGATCTTCCTTCTTGCCCTTTTTGAAGACTAGAGTGATGTTGGCTTTCCTCCGGTCCTGAGGCATCTTGCCTGTTCTCCAGGACCTTTCAAAGATGATGGAGAGTGGACCAGCAATGACTTCTGCCAGCTCCCTCAGCACTCGTGAGTGCATCCCATCAGGACCCATAGAGTGGTGGATGTCCAGTGTACTTAATAGGTCTCTGACTTGATCCTCCCCAATCAAGGGAGAGTCTTCCTTCCTCCAGACTTTCCTTGTTACCTGTAAAGTCTGGGGGTCCAATATCTATTTTAAAAGCTAGCCTTCATAAAATGATGTTAAGCAAAACTACATTGCAATCCTAGACAAACACAGGCTTAATCTGTATATAATACTCTGACATGACAATAGCACTATTTCTTTTTAAGATGCAGGAAAATTATCAGTATTGATGACAGACAGGGAATATCATCTATGATAGCAATTCCTACTCTCTTCTGATACAGCATAGTATTGCCTTAATGTTGCCTTAGTGTTCTTCTGAATCACACTTTTTTCCCCCCCACTGCTTATACTTTTCCCATCTTTTATCTTCTGTTTTAAATGATTACATGCTCAACCAACATACAAGAATAGCAATCTAAAGACGGGAAAAACTTTCATTTGTATCAGAACTAGATAGTTCTATTAATAATGAGCCTCATTAGGCTACACTCAAGCTTTCCCCAGCTACAAAGCATTACAATATACATCACTGAAAAAGCAAAGAAAATAATTATGACCTTATCAGTTCCTTCCAGCATGACTCTTATCTCTGAAGTTATTTTTAGAAGACATGTGAATAAAGTCATGACATTTAAAATAAGTATCGAAGAAAATTTAAAAGTAATGAATAAACCATTGTGTAGTTGGGAGGATAGGGAAAAGACACAAAAATGCAGTATAGATACCATTTGCAGTTTTAATGTCAAGGAATTTTCTGGTAAAATCACTAGTGAATACACTTGTTTCTCATCCTCACTTTGTCTGTATATGTATACATATATACACATGTATATGTATAATGTTGTAATCACAGACCCCTTATCATAACCTTTAAAGCTGTAGGGAAAAACAAATCAAACTCCTTTTTACTCTTTTTACAACTGCTATGTCAATCCCAGTGAAGGTACTGTTTCTAATGTTCCAACAAAAAAATTGATTAATGATTATATGGTTCTTTGAGTAAGCCACATATTTGTTACTTACCTTTAACCAAAATGTAGAGAAAGAAAGAGAAAAATAAAACGCACACATCTGTTACATGGGACTTTTATTTAATGCTTTCTTTATCAGACAAATTTAGTGGGATAGATTCAGGGATCATCTTCCCTGCTTGACTTTGCCAGCAGCCCATGTATTTACAGAATAAAAGGCAACATGTTGTAATGAAGTTTGAATTTTGTTTGCATATGTACTGAATTATTTTTTCTGTCAAAGGTAACAAAATTAGTTTGCTGAGTTATCCATTAGAGAATCGAATTTCACATATGTTGGATGGCAGCAGAAATCTCAAAGAAATCTAGATATAACTACTGAGAGCACACACCATCCTGGTGGGCCAGGGCAATATATAGTAACTTTTCTTTAAAGCAAAAATATTGAAAATATCCTAATCATCTTCCATTTTAAAGAAAAGAAATATCTCTAAAGCTGAAACAAATATCTCAACCAAGGAGAATATTTTCTCAATACAGAACAATACTGGATGCTTTTTTACTTTTGATAATACTGGTACGCATTCAAAATGTCTTTTTGGAAATAAATATTAGTGCAGCAGAAAGAAGAATTTAGTTCTCCAGTTTTATAAAGGTTTGACTAACTAGAATAGCACCTGACCACTGTGAATAAATACACAGTTAGACATTAATTTAATGAGATAGACATATCTGCTTCCTACTCAGTGTTTTGAAATTCACCTTGTAGTCTCCTAGAAGACCATGCAGGATTGTAATCTCTTAAAGCAGTAAATAAAGCAGTGCCAAAAGTATTATGACAGGAAACAAGGGTTCTGATGCTGTGAGGTAATACAAATAAGCGAATTAGTTAAAGCGTTTTTGCTGCAAATACATAGTCATATAAACATATTTAATTTTCTTCTTTTATTAATGTTCACCTTCTTGTGAGGACTTTGGATCTACAGTGTTGTCTGCTCACAAGTATTAATGAATGGAACACTCACTTACTGTAAGCCTACTTACAGCATTGCAGTTAAAGCCATCCTAAAATGTGGAAAATAATTAATGATATTAAATTTCCTTTTTCAGAGGTACCATATTACCCTTTTCTATCATGCAAAAGAGAACTCTGCTCCTGTAGACTGCCATAGAAATAATTTATATTTGGCTATGAGGTAGAGTTGGGCTGTACACCAAAGAAGACAATAAATGCTTACAGAATAACTGTAGTTATCTGCTGAGATTGTATTCTCATCTTCATAATTATGATTTGTTTTTTTAATTTCCATCCTTTAGTAATCAATTCCCAAACTATTATATGAATGAACAAAAATGAAATGAAACAAAATGAAATGAAATGAAATGAAAAGAAACAAAATAAATAAAATAAAATAAAATAAAATAAAATAAAATAAAATAAAATAAAATAAAATAAAATAAATAAAATAAAATAAAATAAAATAAAATAAAATAAAATAAAATAAAATAAAATAAAATAAAATAAAATAAAATAAACCAAAATAAAGTAAAATACCAGGGTTTTTTTCTGCATCATTGTGCTAACAACATCCTGTTAAAGATTAACATTATAATATATGATGGTCAATGAATTAACGAAAATTGATCTCTTTTAAATCTAACACTAACAACCTGTACAGGAGGCCTAGAAGAATAAATCCAAGAGCGTTTTATAGTATTTCAACTAACCAGAGTTAACAACACTAATAACACTTAGCAATGGGTTTGGACAAGAAAGTGCTAAAGTTAAAGAAGTTAATCTGTTCAAGTTTGGGAGTTTTGTTTGTTTTTCTTCAGATCGGAAGATTATATAAAATAGATATAATCCATCTCAACACAAAATATTATTAAAAAAATGAATATAAGTATGGTTAGTCATTAAAAAATCTCCGGACTAAGAGACCAATACGTCATGAATTTTTCAGCTTTCATGTTTTTGCACACTTTTCATTCCTAGAAGGTACATTAATTAAGTAGCACCTTGAAGGACCAGTTGTGAAGGGAATTTCTCAGTACTAATATGTGTCTTATTGCTACAATTATGCTGTTATTATTACACGGCACACACGCTATTTTCATATTTAGTGCTCATTAAGTCTTCATGCTTTCATACAGTCAATAAATAAAACCTTCATCAACAGAACATATTGTACGCTTTGGGTGTCATAGCTCTATATATTTTTTAAAGACTTTTGATTCTACCATTTAAGACAATGAGTTTATATAAATACATTAGAAAGAGACAGAGAAATTTATTTTAATATTAATAAAAATGTGTCAGCTGTCCTGGGATGCTTTAGTCTTCATCAATAAGAACTTCATACACAGAACTTTGCTTCATGTCTGGGTAGCAGCTCTTGACAACCCAAATATTAATTGACACTCCACATATATTTGCATACCAAAAAGAAACCATTTCCTCTCTTCCAAGTACTATGTTTTACCGGTTTTATAATGTACAACAGGCAGTATTTTTATAATACCCTGATACATAGATTAACTAATTTGATGACCTTCCAAATAAGAGCTGTTAAACTAATTTTCCACTGGCAAGAAAAACTGATAGTGGGAAACACATTATTATATGGCAGTTTCAGTGCATAGCGTACTGCCTCACATTCATGGGCAGCTCACAGAAGAAAGCAATTCTGCATGTATTCCATACAGAACCTTATGCTGCTGTTTATATTTCTTGTTCTGCAAGGAGAGAAGTGTTTGTAGCACTTAGAATATGAGCAAAACAACTCTATTGCACTGCAAGTATCACAAGGCAAGCATTTGCATTACAATCAGATAAAAAAATCCTTTGGCTCTTGTTCTTAATAACAATAGGAAAGGGAAGCTAGTTTCCCAGGATCTGGGAAATAGAACAATATCAGAACTAACCATCACCCCCAGGTAGCTAGACTATTCAAAATATATGTATTCAATTACTTCTAAATAGGCATTATCATCTCTGAATTATAAATGTTTTTAAAAAAAAAATTGTTCTATTTTGAAAGATACTGTAAACATCTGTAATTTTCAATTAATTTTTGAAAATATAGAATGAACCTCCATATCAGAAAGACTAGGGACCCTTCCTCCATTTCCACGTTTTCCTTTACTTTGCAGAGCAGTCGCAAACTCTCTAATTTTGAATGTTCAAAATGGGCTGGACTCTGAAAATTTGTCGAGTGAGACCTGAAGCCCCTCCTGTTCAAAGTAAGACTTGCAAATCTCCCTGTATGACAGAAAGATGGGTTGTGGTGAACTCCATCTGGTCTCATAGTCTAGTCTGCCTGGCAACCAGGAATGCAATGCCCACTTGAGAATGCACCTCCTCCACAATGTGGACACATGGTCACTTCCTGAGAGCCCTTAAGCTCTCAGGAAGCAGCCTAACTGCTGCTTCAATTAGCGTAGTCTCAAAATAATTAAAATGCAATATGTGCAAAGAGTTATTTCCCATTAAACCCAAGTAAGAAATTAATTAATTTATTAATTATTTCATTGAAAAGAGAGAGGAGGAATTGTTAATTTTTCACCTATTCACCAGCCATTTGATGAATCATTTAATTTGGACTTGATGGCAAAGTGATAGTATAATAATAAGAACAATAATTAAAAAAGACATAAAGCTTATGCACAAATGGCCACACTTAGGCTGAGGCTTCTTCACTTCAGAATAATTTCTCCATAGTAATGTCCCATTAGCTGCAAGGGAGTTCCTTTCACTTGACCTCAGTATACTTGTTCTCAAGGAAATTAACACACTGAGAAAAACATCCTTTGTTTTCATTTTTGTATTTTCTTTCACAAGTAGATGTTTTATCTTAAACGGAACAAAAGAACATGTTAGCTGCTGACAGTGATGCTGATCATGCATATTATAACAAATTTGAATTATGATTTTTTTTTTATTCTATTTATGGACCATGAAGTATAGAAAAAATATAATTGTTTTTTAGAGATGTGCTTAAGCCCAAGCACATGCTGTACATTCTCAGAGACTAATTATAAATCAAGATGGATTTTGATAGAAGTGCAAGTACAGTCAAAGATTAGTGTCAAACCAGATAATCTTTGTTAGGATTTAACAAACTAGAATCATGTATTCAATGACTCCCATCAACTTCTTGCAGGTTTATAAATGAAGCTTCCCGTGAAAGAGGCACTGTATGAGAAACAAGTAACCGGAAAAATCAGCCCGTTTGAAGTTTATGTACTCCACATTAAAAAGAAAAGAAAAAAAAAAAAGCCCACAAAAGCAAACCCAGAACAATGTTGAAGTTATTTCAAATAATAAAGGAGGGAAGCAGTGGTTAACATAAAAAGTCAGAGGTCAGACTATGATTAGGAGTAGTACTTCAGTGTGTTTATTAGAAACAATATTTACAATGTAATTCAGCAAGATGATTGTATAAAAGACATCTCACATAATGAAGAAAGAACTGGAGCAGAAAGAAATGTTACTCTGCAATACGGCATTTCCTCCGTTAAAGAGAGTGCACTTCCATGCACCTATATTGTATCACTGAAATGCACACTGTTTCTTGGTCTGAAACACACAGCTGAAATTACAAGGACAGAAATTATCACAACTGTCTTAAAGATTACCTGGTAAATTGGTTTTCATTTTATTCTTCTTTTTTGAAAAGAAAAAAAATTACAATGAATAACTGAAATGTATTTCTGATACAAAAAAAAATGCAACCATAGTTTGCTAAGTAATAAAATGTCACTAACTTTTATCATAAGAAGACAGTTAATAACTCATTAGTCTTTACAAGGTTTGAAATAAGTCAACAGGTAGAAAAAAAATCTTTTTTTTAAAAATATTGTTAATTTATTTTTTGATTTTCCACTCAACAAAATGATTCATTCTCCTAAATAATGTCTGATGTAATACTATTTCTTCCATGCTCATATATGAGAGAGTAGATAAGTGATTAAACCTTGATTTATATAAGAGCTATTTCCTCTATTTCCTTATTTTCTTTCTTTTTTAATTTTTTTTTTAAATTTTAATGTCTAAGAAATAATATATTTGGACACAGACTACCTTATTCTTCTCCATCTTGACAATTTTAGTTCTGTTTTATATTAATATAAATTCAAATATTTTCTCATAAATCCATTGACTGTGATCATGACATGTCATATGTTAGAACTTTGTAAGTTTTATGTTTACAGCAAACACTTTATTTTCCTTTTTTTCTCCCATCTCTTCATAAATTTTTTTTTTTTTTTAAACATGTAGGAATTTATAACAAATTTTTCAGATCAATTACCAAATACTCTGCTGTGTTATCTATAGACAACTGATGTATTCTTTGCTACTGATTTTTTAGTAAAAATTATTTATGTACTCCTGTTGTATTATTCTGATAAAGTGAATAATCCACTTAATTTCAAAAATTTAGTCTACTGCAACTTCTGACCAGCTGAATTTCTTGCTTTACATTTCAGAAATACATACTTGCTGTTCTTATTTTGGTATTTTTCAAGAGTAACTTGTGACCTTGTATGTTTTTCTATGGAGTTTCTTTAAAACAGATTCTGGCAAGATAGGAAAGTGAAGAAAAGCAACTAATAAAATTACAAATATTTGTCATGTCTGATCACACAAAGGGTGATGTCCTGTTGATAAATTCTGAAGGTCACCAGATTCACAGAATCTTAGAATAATTTTTTGTTGGAAAGGACCTCTAGAATTCATCCAGTTCGTAAGTGCTTAAAACAGAGCCAAAATCAAAGTTGGAACCAGCTTCAAAATTTGATGAAGTTCTCAGGGTTACAGACATGAATCTTGAATATTTTAACGGATAACAATTCCATTACCTTACAAATCAATCTGTTCCAACAGTTGACCTCTCTCACTATGAAAGAAGTTTCTATCTGATTAAGATCAAGAGTAGGAAACAGACCATGTTTATACAAGGCAAATTAAGCCTGAATCAGTAGAGTATGTAATGCATCTCAGAAGAATAAAACCAATCCTTACCTACTTCAACACAATCCCTTGCCTTAATTCTTCTCAAAGACTCCAAGATTTAAACGTACAAGTACTGAAGTACAGCTACAAACATAGTTCTGTCACATACAATTTCATAGTCACTAACAAATAGAAGATTAAGAATTTAAGAAACTTATGTAAACAAATAATTCATCATAGACATGGAACTTTTAGGGTTTTGGTTTTTCTTTTTTTTTTTGGATACTAGAAATATCAGTAATGATTAGAGAAAAAGAATACATATTAGATAGTGGCTTAGAATATGGGAGATAAACTGCCTATGTTAAATGAGCCTTAAAATTTTATATTTTCTGAAAACATAAATCTGCTATTGGAAAAGTACAATGTCAAAAAAAAGTTAGTAAAGGTATAAGCATCAAAACTTTAGACAAAGAGACAGAACATACTTGTAGCCTTAAAAAGCTAGTACTATGACTTTCACAATATGTTCTGACATCTGTGTCACGGCAGTCATAGGGACTACTCAAGTATTTAAAGTTTGAGTGCTTAATGGTTTTGTTCTAGTAAGAGTGGGCTTTAACAGTCCATTTGCTAGTAGGATTCGACCACTCAGTTTTTTGTAGCTGTGAAAATGTTGCAATATTTTTAGTTGTTTAAGGCCAATAGGCTCGGAGATTCTTCATCAGAATGTCAACATATCTAATCCACCTGGTTTCAATGTTGCATGGTGAATTGTTGGGCAAAGCAGAAACAAAACCCAGGAGACATGACCCCATACCACTGTTTCATCAGATGTCCAGTCAGTGCAGTTTGACAGAGTACAAGATGACTTACTGAAGTTTACTAAACAGAACTCCATCATTCTCATAATGCTCTGAACAAGATTCAGAAAGCAATTCACTTTCTTCCAAACTCATTCATGACTCCTATGACTCCTATTAAAGCAAAATAAAAGCGTATTATTTTTAAATGTTTGTTTTCTTCTCTTCACTGAAACATTTCTGTCTAAATGCCAAATTTCCAGAATAAGTTTTGTATTTCAGTGTGCATATATTCACAATAAATATCTCTCATTTACACTTCCACTTGTTTTTACTTTGCCTTCTGACTTTTTTTGTCCGGAAGATAGGTAGTCAGTATCATGTGTTTATTTAATATGTGTGTGTCTGCGAACAGACAACTGAACTAAATATTATAGACTTTGCTTGACTGGTTATTCCCACAGACAAAAGCAAACTATTTGCACACGTGTCAGTAATGCCAAGAAACTACAAAAGAATTCTACATCTTGAGACTGGCTGCATCATTCCTGTGTAGCTGACAAGCATTTGACAAGCAGAGTAAAACCCTAATGACTAAGCATATTTTATGTGATGAACATTACTTTGCAGTTCCTGATCAAATTTAATCCATCTGCCTGCCTATTGATCTGATGCCAAATGTAAAACTCCTGAAGAACATTGAACATTTTTATTTTGTTCATTGAAATATTTCAAACCAATTACTATCTGAAAAATTGCAGATGAAGCTTACTTTCATACAAACATTTCTTACTTACACATGAACATTTCAAAAGTTGTCTTAATTGATTCACTTGACCTGATGCTTTTGGATCGTTTTTACTGTTACATGCATTTAAAGCAGATATAACCCAAAACTAACCATAATGTTCATATTTGTATATACGTATATACACAAAAATTTGTTTACTGTGTTGACAGCAATGTGGCTTCTGAGATGCTGAAAATGAATGGAAGAGAGGTTGTCTGATAACTTTTATAGGCGTGATTTTTAGGCTTATTTGGTTATACAAGCAATAAAACTAGTTAGCTGGTGGTTACAGACTTACAATTCTGAATAAAGAAAACCTGAATGTTTAGGGGGTTGACTATAGAAGATAATGTGGTGTAATCACTGTAGTTCATGGGTGTTAAAGGTGCTTGCTTTCTGAAAAACCAATCTCTGATGTATTTCACAAATTTGATGATACTCCCTGATGAGGTTTCTGTAGCCATAATATAGTGACTGTTGAAATATATGAAAAAAAATTAACACCCTGTCCAAAGCATGAAGAGTAAAAGAATCCTGAGTTTAGAAATGCACATGGATTGTCCCTTAAACAGTTGTAATTAGACTTCATGTAAATTGATGTTCAAAGGACATAGCTGAAAACATTGGAATAGGCTGCCCAGGAAAGTAGTAAATCACCATCCCTGGAGGTATCTAAAAGATGGGTAGACATGGTGCTTAGGGACATGGTTTAGTGGTGGACTTTGCATTGTTTGGTTAATGGTTGAACTCGATGATCTTAAAGGTCCCTTTCAACCAAGACGATTCTATGAGTCTAAAAAAGTTGTGGTCTTGTGTTATATATGCCTTAAAAATTATTTGTGTAAGTGAAAGTACATTCTTTAATTCTACTGATTTTGATGGTTTAGTTGGCATATTTCTGTGGTAAGAGGTTCTGCATATTTAAACAAAAAGAAAACACTAACATTTGAGTAGTCAGTTGCCTAACTGGATATTTTAAATAACTGAGAGACAGAAATTTTTCATGGTCAGCGCAAAAGTAATATAATTGCACTGAGGATTTGTTCTTTGAACTCATGATAATAGAAAAGTATATTAAAAAGAAAAAGACCAAATTTGAAGTCTGATCTAGCATCAAAGTTTAATACCTAATTGATACCTCAGGGCTGTGTCTGGTTGAGTCTCAAATATCTCCAAGGATAGCAATATTTGGCTACTCACTCTAGTAAAAAACAAACTTAACATCTAATTGGAATTTCTCTTATTGCAGCTGGATTCCTCTCATCCTTTCACTTTGCACCTGTGAGAACAGTCTGACTCTGGTATATAACCTTCCATTCAGTGGATGAAGACTACAATTAGGCTTGCATTTTTTCCTCTTAAGCTTTTTTCCTCAGGCTAATGAAATCCTGCTCTCATAGTTTTTTCTTGAATGTCATGTTCTTCATCCCCCTAATCATCCTGGTGACTCTGTACTGAATTTGATCCAATATATCCTTGCCTTTCTTATGCTGGGGAGCCTAAACTAGTATTCCAGATGCAGCCTTACAGCTGACAAACTAAAAGTAAGAAACAATTCCTCAACTTGATGTCATTAGTACAGCCTTCTATATGGTTGGTCTTCATTGCCCCAAAAGCCTACTTTTGAACCATATCTGAATTTTCTGTCTGCCTGGATCATCAGGCCTTTTTTATGCAAAGATCTTTCTAAGCCTGTTAATCTTCAGCCTATACAGTCGCATGAGCTTATTCTGGTATTCTGGTACAGACATAGAACTTTGAACTTTCAGGTTTTTTTAACTTTAGCCTTGTGGAAACTCAGCATTAATTCAAGAAAAGACTAGCACACTCTTGCAGCCTGTCAAGGTTCCTCTAAACAGCAGCCCAATCTTCTAGAACACTGACCGCTTGCCTAATTTCGCAGAATCGTAGAATCACTTGGATTTGTTGAATTTTATGAGGTTCACATGGGCCCAATCCTCAAGCCTGTCAAAGTCCCTCTGGATGGCATCCCTTCCCTCTAGTCTATCAGCTGTACCGCTCAGCTTGGTGTCAGCCATAAACTTGCTGGGGGTCTACTCAATCCCACTGTTAATGTTAATAAAGATATTAAATAGTATTGATCCCCATACGGACCCTTGAGAGACACTTCTTGTTGCTGGTTTCCACTTGGGCATTGAGCCATTGACTGAAACATCCAAAGAGGATGCAGCCATTTAGCTAATTCCTTATCCATCTAACAGTCCATCCACCAAATTCATATCTCTCCAATTTAGTGATGAGGATGTTGTGTGGGACCATGTCAATGGCCTTATAGAAGTCCAGGTAGTTCTTCACTTGTCCACCGATACAGTCACTCCATATAATTTGGCGTCATCCATGAAATTTCAAGGGATGGATTCTGTCCTTTCATCTAAGTCATTAGAGAAGACGTTAAACAGTATAACCTCTATATCAGCCCCTGAAGAACACCACTTGCAACTATTCACTATTTTAATTTCCACTGCTGATCCACATCTTTTGAGCTAACAAGTACAACCAATACAGCTTGCTGAAGTTGTATTTCACCAATATGATAATGAAGACACTGTTGGAGACAGTGGCAAAGGCTTTGCTCTAAAGTCAAGATAGACAACATCCATTCCTCTCCTGTCACCCATGGAGGTAGTTTTCTCATCATAGAAACCAAGAACTTGCTCCAGCAAGATTTCTGCTTGAGAAATCTATGCTGGCTTTCCCAATCTCATCTTCAACATGCTTCAAAATGGCTTTCAGGACCTTCCTGGGGAATGAGGTGGGGCTCACCAAACTCAGGTCACCAAACAGCCGCCTCAGAAGAATAATGTTCAGCAGATCCTCTTTCTTTCCTTTTTGATGATGTGTGTCATATTTGTCTTTTTCCAGTGGTGAGGAACCTTATACAATTGCCATGATCTTTCAAAGATCTCAAAAGATTCAAAGATTTCAAAGATCACTATCCACTTCCTGTCAGTGCTGACATGTGGGTCATGTTTGACTCCGGTAACATTCTTGAGGGAACTTGTTTGTCTTCCCCTGTTAATGTGGCACTATACCTATTCAGTAAGTGGATATCATCATATGGACAAAGAGATTTCTTTCTGTTGCTAGAAGTCTCATTCTGTAACTATTTAACATTGCCAGTAAAAATCCATATGCTTTGTATTGGCCACCTGAGAGTGGAGGCTCGCAGGACTGCTCTGGGTTTATATTGGCCTGGGCTTGGTTCTAAATTCCCTAGTGGTAAAATGATCACTTCCTGACCTCTTGTAGATGAAGGCCTGTAAATACTGAATTAGCTGAAGGCTAATCCCAAGTAATCCCACCATAACAAACAGTGTTTCTTTGTGTTCACCGATGTGAGGGAAGGTTGTTACGATGTTTTCTAAACACTGGAAACTATGGAGACTGAAGCAGACTGTAATAAGAAAACTCAAGCAGATCCAGACCCAGTAGTAATATGAAAACCTCAGCAGATCTCCCAAGCAGAGGCGATGGAGAAAGAAGCTCACACTCTGAACAGCTTACTTCTAGTGAGTATCTCAGAACGCTGCTGACTGGACTGGCTGTAATACCTCTTTACCCCCTCCTTGAGGAATTCTGAAATGCTCAGTCTTAGGACCCAGAGAGTAACACATAACGCTGGAGAAATCAGGTAGATACTAGGAAGATTTTATTTTCTTTGAAGTTTGGGGTTTGGGTGTTTGGTAGAGGTTTTTTTGGGGGTGGATGGTGGGTTTTGTTGTGTTTTTTGTGTCTGTGTGTGGTTTGGGGTTTGGATTTTTCTTGTTTGTTTGTTTTTCTTCTGCATAAAAATTTAACATTATCATTAATACAGTTTTCTGTCACTTCCACATCAAGGAAGCCAGCTGAGGGGGTGCCCACTCCCAGGAAAGAAGCAGCAACTGGGAGCTGGGCAGAAGCCCAGCTCTGTGAGCAGCAAAGAACCCTGTGACAACAGCCAGTTCCTGTGCAGCGTGTACATTGGATTACTGGGCGATGTGGTAGAATAACAAAAGAGAGACTAAGAATAAGGACTTGTCAGAAAAAAATCAGCATGTTTACATTTTTAAAAATATTTAAGAGAAAACAGCATGATCTAATGGATATGAAACATTATAGTGTAGCTTATGGCACATAAAATGCCTCTACAAATTCACTTTGTCCTTGTCTGTGCTTTCCTTGATGTAAACTTGAAAATTTATTTTGCCCTGTGAAGAATATTATTTTAGCTAACAGAGCTGCAGCAAGGGAATGAATGACCTTCAAAGCTTTTGCTCTGCATCCATGATACAGTTTTCATTTCCACTAAAAGCAATGTGGAATATGAGAGCCCAAACAAGTAAGTGTGAAACTGTTGAAGACAGGCAGAGCTGGCAGAGGAGGTGAAAGACATGAGTTTTGTTGTTTCTAGACAAAAATCAGAAACTTTTTTCTCATCTCTGACTAGAACTTACATATTGTCAACAGAAAGTAGAAACGGTTGGCAGCAGCATACAAAATCATTTCCCAAAGCTGCTACTAGTAATTTCAATACATTAACCACAGACAACAATAGACAGCATCTTCAATTTGAATAGACATTTCTTGGGCATTGAAAGAACTCTGCACAAAGATGTGAATACTACTGAAGAACTGTGAGGTACAGCAATAAAAAAGAAATACTAATGGAGATTATTTCTATCCTTAATTATCCATATATGAAGTCCACATCTTTCTCTTAAAAAAGGTAAATACTACATTTGCTCTTACAGTTACAGGGATCTTAATAAAAAGGATTAATTTTTGTAAAAGCCACATTAATTCATATATAGTTCACAATTTTATTTGTAAAAAATAACTTGATACAACTAAGTTCACAGTAAATTTAAATTAGAATCAAAGGAGAGTTTAGTTAAACATGCTTTTGAAGAATTTTTCATGAAAGACTTTGTTCTCCTTCATGTCATGCTTGAAGACCACAGGAGGCAGTAGGAACTTTACAACTAACTGACGGGTTTTGGAGCAAGTTAATAACTGAATTGTACCTATTCAGGTTGCTTGTGCTTAGTAACAGAAACAGATCTGTAATTAAGCTCTTCAATCAGTATGTTATGATTAAGCTACAAGAAGAATAGCTGTTTAATCTGACTGTTACTAAACACAGTCATAAAACTGTGGTTGTTTCACTTGTGAATATTCTCAATAGTGTCTTTATCTTAGAGTGTGTCTTTCAAAGACATAAAATCACTTATCTATTTCAGTGTAATATCTTCTATTGTTCCTTTAGTTAGAATTATTTCTTTATATAGCTATAATTTACCTCAATTATTTTTTTTTCTTTAAGACTCAGGTTTTCTTATGGTAGTATATATAATATCTTTTTCCAGAATAGCTAGGTTATTGTATAAAGCCAAATATACACTAAAATGGAAATACTGTCAACCTACATAAAATTGATAGATAATTAAAAACAAACACACACCTTGGTGTCTTTAAGAATAAATAGAAGGTAATAGAACTAGGTCCAAAAAATATAAAAAGTGAAGTTTTACCACATTATGCAGTTTAAATATACTTTATTTTCCAGGAGCAAAAAACAAATTGATGCAATAGTCATGATCATGGAGATATGATTACTCTGCTATATGTCTTTATATTCAATGGCAGGAGAAGAATGCATGTAAGAAAAATGCATGTAAGTGGAGGACTGAGACAAACTAGGCTTCTGCAGAAAATTTTAGTCAAGCTAACATTTAAGAGCAGTTAGCACAAGAGTAGAAATTATAAGGTGTTCATCTGGTCAAGCTGATGAAGCAGAGTGATGGCTGAGCAATGCATGTATTTACAATACTGTAGGCCAGTGCATTAGAAGTAAACAGAAGGAATTGGGATTCAGTGTGCAGTCGCAAAGCTATAACATCATTGGGATTATAGAGACATGTGGGGATAGCTTACATGGCTGAATGTTGTGGTGGATGGGTAGAGTCTATTAGGAAAAGACAAGCTAGGAAGGTAAGAAGAGGGGCAGTGTGTGATATAAAGGGGTGTCTGGAATGCAAGGAGCTTTCCCTTGGGACAGGTCATGAAAGAGTCAAGAGTAAGGGTCAGAGGACAAACAAACAGAAGTGATGTAAAGATGGGTACCTGTTTTGCTTAATCAAGAAGAGGAAGTAGATGAAGCCTTCTTTAGACAACAGGAAGAAACCTCACAATTGCAGGACTTGGTACTCATGGGGGACTTCAGCTACCTGGATAGCTGCAGAATGAGTATTATGACTGGGTGCAAACAATACATGAAATTTCTGGGGATTGTTAATGACAATTTCTTGATGCAGGTGCTTCGTAAGCTTGCAAAAGGTGACTTTCTGCTGGACCAGTGGATGCTCAAAAAAGGAAAGAACTAGATGAATATGTAAAGTTGCATTGCTACGGAGACCAGCTTCAGGGCAGGTAAGACTGCGCTGGGGAAGGGACCTAGAGCGAAAAAGGCGGACGAAAAGCCCTTTTTGGCAGCTTTCTGAAGCCGGGAAAAGCCGGGAAAAGCCCTGGGCTTGTGCTGAGGGCTGTCAACTGGTGGGCGGGCTGGTGAGTCAGCTGGTGAGTCAGCTTGGGCGGAGCCAGCGCATCCCGCGCCAATAAAAAGCCTCCGGGAGGGCAAGGACTAGTCCCTGCCCACACACCAGTGAGCGAGGAGAGGCGCTTGTGTGTGCCCGCGGACAAGGTAAGCTTAGTCCCTCTAGGTGGCTAGAGGACTACGGCGCCCTTCCTAACTGACCCCGGAGTTGCAAGGCGTCAGTTGCCAGCACGTATCTAGCCATGGTTGCTCCCCGGTCAAAGGTGGTAGCTCGGAAGGGGAGTATCAGTGCACAGGCGCGTGTTCGCAGGGCGGGTGGAAAGCGGCCAGAAGAGGCTGGTCCCCTCCTGGCCCTAGACATGAACATGGTCCCAGTACATGCAGAAAACACTGCAAGGAAGAATGTAGGAACTCAGACTGAGTTCCCACACAAACATGTGGCAGTACAGGTCTCGAGTTGCAGCGAATGCCTAGACCTGGCACTTGCAACAGAGGATGGCAGAGACAGTGGCTGTGTTAGGTGTGAGCAGATCACTGATCTGCTCAACATGGTGGCTGAACTGAAGGATGAGGTCAATAGGCTAAGGTCTATAAGGGAAGGTGAAAGGAAGATAGATTTGTGGTGCCAGGCTCTGCAGACCCCCTCGACAGAGGGAGTTGACCCAGGGAATAGGGGGGAATGGATACAGGTGCCTATCAGAAGAGGCAAAGGAAACCCATCGCAGCCCTCCTCACCTTTCTATTTGCCTGTGCACAATAAGTATGGCGCACTGGAGGTTGAGGGTGAGGAGAATAACAAGATAGAAGAAACAGAATCTAGGGGGTCGACTAAAGTAAGTCAGTCCCCCCCTCGCGTTAGAACATGTACCCTAAAAAAAAAGAGGAGGGTAATTGTCATTGGTGATTCCCTTCTGAAGGGAACAGAGGGTCCCATATGTCGGCCGGATCCCTCCCACAGGGAGGTCTGCTGCCTCCCTGGGGCCCGGGTCCAAGATATTACCAGAAGACTGCCTAGTTTGGTTAAGCCCTCTGATTACTATCCTTTAGTAGTTATGCAGGTAGGAAGCGAAGAAGTGGGTACAAGAAGTTTAAAAGCAATCAAAAGGGACTTCAGGGCACTGGGGAAACTGGTCGAGGGATCAGGGGCACAGGTAATATTGACATCAATACCCTTAGTTGCAGGAAGGAATACTGAAAGGAAAGAGGCCCCATCCCTGGAAGTGTTTAAGGCCAGGCTGGATGGGGCTTTGAGCAACCTGCTGTAGTCAGAGGTGTCCCTGCCCATGGCAGGGGGGTTGGAACTTGATGGTCTTTAAGGTCCCTTCCAACTCTAACCATTCTATGATTCTATGATTCTAAAGGTTTACAGCAGCCTTGGTCAACAAGGTTGTGGACAGAAGTAAGCAAGACATGTTAAACTCACAAACATGGGATCTGGAAGAGCAGATACCAGTTTGTTGAAGGGCCCGATTGAGAGGATATCATGCCCTGGAGGGCCAAGTGTCCCGGGAGATCTGTCTAATCTTCATGGGTGACATCCTCAGAGCACAGAAATAATGCACAGAAAGTAAGGCAGACCATCTTGGATAAACAGGGAATTCTTAATTCAGCTCGAATTTTAAAAGGAATTGTTGGTAAGGGAGAAATAAGGACGGGCTACTGAACAGAATCAGGAATGCCAAATCTCAGTTAGGTTGAAAATCAAAACGGATGTGAAGGTAAATAAGATGAGTTTCTGTAAGTACCACAGCTGCAAAAAGAAAGTTAAGAAAATGTGAGCTTGGTCCTCAGGTGAGCTGGTCCCCAGGAAGACTAGAGACACACTGACAGAAGACATGGAAAAGGCCAGGGTGTTCAAACACTGGAAAAGGTTGCCTGGAGAGCTTGTGGGCTCTCCACCCCGGGAGATACCCAAAACTCAGCTAGGCACAAATTTAAGCACCCTGCTCTAAGTGGAGCTGGAATGAGCAAGATTGTGGACTAGATGGCCTCCCCATGCCTCTTCCAATGTATATGGTTCTATGAAAATACTTTTTGATATTTAAAGGAATTGATTTAAGAAGAAAAAAAAAATATTTATTTTGGATTTTTTTTATTTTTTTTTCCTAACAAAACTATCTTCCTAACAGGTATTTTAGTTCTTAAACATATAAACCTGTAATGATTAGTGGTTACTTCTATTCATAGATATTCTGAATGCGCTACATGTAGCAATTACCAAAATTGCTTAAGAGTAACGAATAGGCGGTGATAAACCCTTTAATGAAGTTATACATAAAAGAAATGGTACTTTTGCTTTATTTTACTTTACCAAGTGCTACTGAGAATGTATGATACCTGAGAGGTATTCGAAGGGAATTGTAAGCACATCTATGTATGAATTCTGGTTTCTATTCTTAATCATCACATTTCCTTCCTTCCAGATCTTAAAGGAAAGGTTTATTTTGCTTTATTATTAAGATGTTTGGAATGCTGCTTTAAATATTTAGTATTGGTACGGAAATTTACTAATAAAATGTAGACTTTCTGTTGATATATGTATACAGAAACCTACATATAGAATGTTAATATATTGGAAAATTAACAGTTTATCCTTTAATAAATCAAGTTAAGCAAACCTGTTCCTATTGTAAAAATAGAGGGGTGAAGTTTTGAAATATTTCCTATGGAAAAAGGACCATAATTTTTTGGGAAACGTGATTGTTTTTTCAGACTAGGAAATGGACAATTGTCAAGGACATGTACAGTAAAGGAATTATTCTGTAAGTAACAGAATAATTATAGGTTTCAATTTGCTGTTTACCTTGTCACTTTTCCCTTCCACAAAGGAAAAGACAGCGTTTCTATTTCTTTTCAAGATCTTGTGTGAAAACAAGGAAAAAGCGCAGCTGAATTTCAGTGGAATACATTTTTTATTTTTATTCCTTTTTAAATGACATTTCTGGCTTAAGTATAGAATTACTTGAATGAAATTTCTTAAATGAATAACAATTTTGTACAATAAAGTAATAATATTACTTCCTGATACAGATATTTCCGGGATTTTTAACCTTTAATATTTTGTTTTAAATACCATTCATTATACTGAGTTTGGTTCTTATATTTATCTACAATAATAATAGACAATGTAATTATTTGATGACACAATCATGGCAGAACACTGTTGACCTACTGAAAGGATTTTGAAACTATGGAGCAAATACAACAATAGAAGATTCAAGATTGATGATCATGAAGCAATCTGTCCTTTGAAACCTACCTACAGGTATCAAACTACGTAAAGCTATTAAAACCACTTTGCAATATTAGCACACAGAAGAAAACAAGGTCTTAACTTGATAGAATCTACAACTATGGCATAATGATAAGAAAACCAAAAACAATTATGGATTACTACAAAGGGCATCAACTATATCAATAATAGCAGCATTAGTTCATAAGAAAATGTTCAAACTGCAACACAAGCAGTGAGAGAGGGTTTGACATTTTCTTTTTAAACACCGCTATAGGTATGAACTTCCTCTTTATTCTTTTCTATAAGCAAATCTACCAGGATTTGAACTTGCTTGTGAAGGTGGTGAGGTCAACAAATTGTATTTAAAATGGAGTATATTCAGTTATGATCCAATTCACTATTTTCCATAATACCTTTTCAAGTATCTGATACTAAGGAATCACAGACTGTGCAGTTCCAGGTAGCAGAGATGCTCATGGGTGCTCTTTTAGATACTTTTCTGAGTCACAGTCAGATTTCTACTATAAATTTTCTGGAGAACAGAATGAATTTTAGTCTGAATTTTCCCTCACATCCTCCTCCATCTACAAATATCTCTGATATCATCCCACTAAAAAGTTGAGAAAAAAATTTATTAAACTTTTGTGATAAGGAATCTAGAACCACTTGTATCAGAGTTAGGACATAAGAATTAAGAAGCATAACACTTTTCTGAATTAGGACTGCAGTGAAGAGTTGGTACACTGGGATCTCATGAAAATTAAGTTCTTTGAATTCCAGTAAATAAAATTGTAAAGAAAAGAGTGTGTATGAACTTATGGTTAAAGCTCTGGTCTGACATTAAAAACATGCATTTTAATTCTTGGTCATAGATGAAGTGTGTTCTTGAGCAAAGGACACTTTGATTCTCAAAGTATTTAGACATAAAACTGCCAGACCCAGAGCCCGTAAAATTACTGAGAATTTTTTCATGTGCTTTGGATCAAACTTTTAATCCTATCATGCTTTTTTCTTCTTTTACTTCATAGATTGTCCTTGCTTTTTTTGTCCTTTTCTACTCACACATGAAGAAGGCTCCAATCTAAATGACACTATGTTAGAAAAATAAATCATAAGGTTACTCTGAGGATTTATGCAATGTATTCGCTTACCTATTCATCTAATTTCCTATTACTGGAGAAAGAAACAGTAGGACAAAAGGCAGAAGACTCTTAGCAGATGGTAAATATTTATATATCTAACACTTCACTTGGTCAGATTTTAGAAAACCACATTCTGTGCAAGTTTGTTAGTCAGAAATCAAAACAAATCTTCCAAGGATCTGCTCATGTTAAGCTTACTACACAGTGGTGGTAAATAGATTTTAGCTATGAAGGCTTTACATACGCTCATCTCATCTCACCTACCAGGAGAATGCCTCATGTACCAGGATACTGTTGTAACCACAGGAACACTCAGATTTCTTGTCTCTCTCTTAATCCATTTGTATATCTTAAGAAATATAAGATACTGGGAGAAAATGTCTTGGAAACACAGGAAATAGTTCCAGCTTCTGAATCATGGTTCCAGAAACAGCAATATTATTATTTGACCCATAGTTTAGCACTCTAGGTGTTTTGTATCTCAACCTAAGAACTTAAGTGTCTCCAGACAACTTCCAAGCCTAATTTGCTTTTAGTGAATTGCCTGCCTGCAGCCAGACGCCTTTTAAGTTCTGCCGTTCTGAGCACTTCAATGTTTAAGGCGGTTTTTTTTGGATCTCTGCATCTGCCTTTACTTCTCAAAAAAAGTTGTACTCCTGATGACACAGAGCTACATCCAGGACATTTCAAAACTTTCTGTTTGTTTGTTTGTGGTTTGTTTGGTATTGGGTTTGGGGTTTTTTTTTGGGGGGGAGGGGATTTTGGTTTTGTTTTTTTCTTGTGAGAGAAATAAGTGTTCTAACCCAGGTTTAGCTCTGAGAACAAAAGATATCAGGTGGTTCCATATTCAAATTTCACTGAAGTTGAGGGAAATATCCTACACAAAAATTATCTGTATTTCAGAGGGAAAAAAGATGAGAACATTTTTAACAAAAGAAGGAACAGAGGAGAAATATATTTCAAGCTTTAAAATCTCCTTATAAGTAAGCATAAAGTAATGCTCCAGAGAAAAAGAATTAATTCTTTTTAAATTCGACTATGTTTTTGTCCATCTTCCTATTAAATTTCAAATGGTAAGAATATTCTCATGAAAGCAACAATTTTATTTTTTTATTTAATGGTTCTCAATTATGGTGCATCAACTGAAGTAATAACCTGTGCTGTGACATCAAAGCCATTTACTCCTCAGCCAGTTGTAACGACACAAATAATTGTGACTAGTGGGGGATATAATAGTATAAGTGAGAAAGCTCTTTAGAAATGAACCCTATGTTTATTCAAATGTCTTTAGTATAAAAAGGTGATGATTGAAAGAAATAGTCAAAATTGATTCTAAATATAATTCTTATCAAAGTCATTTGTCAAGCTGTAGCTGGTCTCTAGCAAGACCTTATAACATGCTTTCTGTATAGCTCTCCCTTTGGATCCCTTTTGAACTTACATTTTGAAAAAAATAAACATACTGTTTGCATTGGCACTCAACAGGAAGCTATCATTTTTTATTTTCAATAAGAAAAAACAAACAAAAAACCTTCTCCCCCTGAAAAAAGAGGTCAAACAATCCCCTTCTAATAAATATAAAATTAATGTGAACATGAGTAACTCACGTGTTTCAAAATTACTACATTGTGTCTAAACACAAACCAGTTCCCAGAGACATTTCTATGACAATTAGAATGAAATAGTAGGTTTTATTTTTATTCAGAGTAATTTTTTACAGTACATTTTTTACAGATGCAAAACAAAAATGTTTTAGTTTTGCATCTAAAACAATTTGTTTAGATGCAAACAAATTGAATATTGACATTTCTCTGTGTTTATGGTAGTTTCCTTCATTTCCTTTTCAATCAGTTTTTTTATCTATCATGCCCACAAATCGTAAAATTTAAGTGAACATGGTATCTTATTATGCAGATTACAAATGGATGATGGTGGTGATGATGGGTGATTTAACTGGATGATATGCTGGAAATCCTGAATCACAGTAGTATAGAGAGGACTGTGTTATTTATCAGTGTTTCTGTAATGTGTATGTATGTACATGGAAACATGACGAAGAATGAAAATGGGGATATTTGTTCAGGCAGGAAAATATCTTGCCCAACCTAAACTATTTCCTAGAAAAGCATGTAGGTCTTTGTGAAACCAAACTATAGCCATTCCCCACCAAAAGAATAAAAAAATGTTGTATAACTTTTGTTTCTACATTTGTTTTGAACTATGGAAAAAACTTAAATATACACAAAATTGTACTTCCTGTGTTTTCTGGTTAGGTATTGAAACATTTACCTTCCCAGACTGCATATAGACCACAAGCTGTGAGCTAAACCACTGCGTTCCGTAATTCTGTAGCTATATGTTCATCAGTCTTATGTATTGGGGGGAGAAAACAAACAAAAAACCCTACCTCAATCATTTGTTTAATAATTTAATTCTTTCTACCTATCTTTAAAAGCACATATTTTCAAAAAGTTTTCTACAGGTATGGTATTACATGTCAGTAACTATCCAGGCATCAGATAGAAGATATTTTGAGTGAGTACAGAATTGCTAAATTTGCAAGCATCCAGAAGCAAATTTTGATGATTACCATAATAATACACTTGTAATTTCTTTTCTCTCCACTTCATATTTTCATTTTTATTTTTATGATAGTAAAAATTTATAGGATTGTTACTTTTTAAATGGAAGATGTAAGCAATAGGTTTGTTTTGATTTCTCTCACTATTGAAAGAGACACATGTAAATGACTACTGAAAATATATTAATTTACATTTTCAGTCAGAATAACTGAATTTATTAAGACATATTCTGAATTTAATGTTGAAGTAATTTGGTATAAAACTGCACTTGAAAAATACTAGATAATTTTCACAAACTCTAAATATTGATTTTATAAGATTAAATTCCTCTTAATTCACAATAAAAGAACCCATAAAATTATCAATTACATTTGTGAAATGTAGAGAAGCTAATGACTTCAAGGACACTTAAACACATACAATATTGTTTAAAAAGAACTGCCTCATTACCTATCCAAAGAGTAGGGAAAGAAAAACCCCACAAATTTTAAATTAAGAAGAAATATTATAATTTGTCCCAATTGGAAGTACTGATGTGTATGAAGACCTTTGGCAATCCCAAAAAATTATCTGTCTGACCAGTAAGGTACACTCTTATCTAAAGACCTGATACTTTGATTTTGGTATAAAGACAGAAGTATACTATGCAATGTAATGTATAATAAAAAGCAAGCAAAGCTACCGTATGCTAGATTCAGTTTTGTTATCCAAAGCTGGAAGGTGACTGGATATTTTGTGATCGAGGTTTTAAGGAGTATCCATGCCTGACAAATATTTTGAGACACTTCTCATATACGTTGTTTGCTATCTCTTTTTTGGGTCTGAATCTCTTCTGTAATCTCAGTGTCACATCAGCTGTCTCATTTTAAGAGGCAGTGAAAATACAACTCAGAAAGCAACTAGAATTTTGTTAATGCCTCAAGTATTTCCTGAACAAGTCTAGAATTTGTTGTGTTCTAGTGAAAAGCACCACTATGACCATTTAATTTTTATCTGCTCTTAGCAAGTAGTATTCACTCAGACAACATTATTAGCAATGGATAAAGAACATTGCTATTCGCAGCTGTACATGCAGTTCCCAGAAAAAAAACCCCAAACATTCAGACATTAAGTATAAAGATTCTTGGAAAAAACCACATGTAAGTCAACAGGATTTCTATATTTAAAAGAGAGAGTTTGCAAAATAGCAGTTCTTAAAAAAACGCTCTACTCACTTTTTTCATTATTTTCATGTTTGCTCATGTTTTATTAGGTACCTGCAAGGAAAATTCAGATCTAGAGTTGAATGAGAATCCAAGTTTTCCAAATTTCAGTGCTTATGTAAGACTCAAAGATACTACTGAATGACTTTTAGCAAAAAGTAAAAAGATTTCTCTCTGCATTTTCATTTCCCCAAAGTCAGAAGAACGGAAGTTCAGACTCTTAAAATTTTCAGGACACTGTTTGTCTTTAAGACTCTGAGAAATACAGTAACAAAGAGTCCACAGAGTAACTGAGAGTTAATTAGTATGTGCTTTATATAAGGTGGAAATTCCCTAGAAAGGCATTATGTAATATGGTCAAAAAGACAGCACACTTTCCACGTGATAAATAAGACTGAATTAACCAAAAGATGGACTCTTTAATTCTGACACTGAAATTCCAGCACTAGGACCAAAAGATTCTGTCCTGTACTCTTCATATTCTCATTTCCCTGAGACCATTTTCAAATATCAGCCCAAAGAAGTCCAAGTTTTTCTTCGTAATGATTCTGATGGGATGTCAGCACTTCAAACTGGCAATATCTAACACGAGTGTTATGTTTATGTTTTATTTTCATTATTAAAGAGAAATTATATCAACATGAAAAAGATACAAGGACAAACTTATCTCAAATTGAACAAATAGTTGGTACAGTGCCTGTTTTTATGGAATTTATGTTCACCTTCAGGAACAATAGAACAATTTAATGGAGTCATATTTTTACTTAAGGGACATATGAACTGCAGCAGCTTTGATTTGGTGTCAACACTTGGAGATATAATGAAGACTAATGTTGACTAAATGTCAAACAGAAAACATTTAGAAAAATGGAAAGTAATCAAAAAAAGGTCTTCCATTGCTCTGTGAGATACTTCTGAATTTTACAAGTTCTCTTGTGGATCTTCAGTCTTATCAACATGCTGAGCAGATTGCTCATATCATATATGCCAAGTTCTGCTCCAAGATGCATACATGGATGTCTCAAATACCCTAGAATATTTCAAATAGTAACAAACAGCTCTGATTAGGAAGCTGAATTGAATAGCAATCAGATACACTTTCAGAGCTCAAGCATTTGGTTTATCTACATTGGCTTACTACTTTTTGCTGTCTGCAGTTTGGGTTTAAGTCTACCCTATAAGACTATCTCAGATATATTTCTGTTTCTTATTCCCTTTTAAAATGATTATTCCTAGTCACTCTGTAAAAAATAACTTTGTCATTTTTTATTGACCAGTCTAAGCATTTTACTAGTGTAGGAATTTCTTTCTTAGAATGAACTCTTAATCTTCATTTTTTTTATCTTAAGGCCTCTGAAGCAATCTTTAAAATGCAATACAAAATAAAGCCAGAATTTAAAAAAAAATAAAAATTGAACCATACAAACAAAAGGGAAAGTTACATAATTATATAATAATAGAATATAATCATAGAATGGTTTGGGTTGGAAGGGACCTTTAAAGATCTAATTCCTAAAAAAGTTCCTAAAAGGATCTAATTTCTAAAAATCTAGTTCCAAACCCCCTGACATGGGCAGGGAAATCTTCTGCTAGGACATGTTGCTCAAAGCCACATCCAATCTGATTTTGACCACTTCCAATTATGGGACATCCAGAACTTGTCTGGGAAACCTCTTTCAGTGTCTCACCTTCCCAAATGAATTATTTTTTTTCCTTGTGTCCAGCCTAAACCTACACTCTTCCGTCTTAAAACTGTTGCCTGTTATCTTGTCAGTAGGGGCTTTGGTGAAATGTCTCTCTCCATCTTTCTTGTAAGCCCCTTCTTAGAATTGAAAGACCACAAGACAGGCTAAAAAACCCCAACTATCTCAGATGTTCCTCGCAGGAATGATGTTCCATCCTTCTGATAATTTTTGTGTCCCTCTTCTGGACCCACTCCAACAGGTCCATTTCCTTCCTGTACTGAGAAACCCAGAGCTGGATGCAGTACTCCAGGTGGGGTGTCACCAGAGCAGAGCAGGGGGACAGAATCACCCTCCTCGATCTGCTGGCCACACTTCTCTTGATGCGGAACAGGATACACTTGCTTTCTGGGCCGCGAGTGTACATTGGTCGCTCATGTCCAATTTTTCCTCCACCGGTATTCCCCAGTCCTTCTCCCCAGGGCTGTTCTCAATCCATTCATCCCCCAGTCTCTACAGATACCAGGGTTTTCCCTGACTTAGGCTCAGGACTCTGCTCTTGGCCTTGTTGAACTTTGTGAGGTCACATGGACCCACAAGAGTTTCACATAATTTCATTGACTATGGCCTGAAAAGTTCCTCTTCACAGATCTGCGAAGTCATGAGGTATATTTAAATGACATTAATCATGCCTACATGACATGATATATCATCAAATAGTTTTGAATGGAATTTGAAACTTTGTACCCTTTTAAAATTAAGTTCTGCTTAATTCTTAGAAATTGAATACTAAACTGTTTCAAGTATTGAGATAATGTACTTGCAAAAGCTTAAAGTATGCACAAAGTCATGGGTTTTGACACATAGGTACACCTTTCTCACCAGGTTTAAACCACTGGGAATTTTTCAGTGTGGCTTTGATATCAGATTAATTTTTGTCTTATGGTACTCTTTCGGTTTTATTTCATACTTCATATAAGAGTTCCCTGTACAAATTTCAAACTTCATGTTCTTCGACAAAGTGGGAAGTGGCTATTTAATCATATACTTGTGTAAATAAGTTTCCATGTCCCAGATATTGTGATATACGCAGAGTAGAAACATGTTAGGGAAATAATGTACGTGATTATAAAGAACTTTAATGAAGATATTGTTTTGCTTTTATTGAAGCAGACTTGCAACCAGTTAGCAGTATCTGAATTTAACTGCCTATTTTACACCAGTTATATCCATTGTATTTGGTTATGATACTTATGCTTATGCAATATTTCGTACCTTTAAAATTTCAATAATCTCAAATTTCCACATTAGTTTAACTTTATATTGAATTGCAGAATTTCTAAGAATAATTAATGTGCACTAAAACACTACTAATTCTATCTTTTTTATCCTGTTAGTTTGTTATAGACAATTATATTTATATACATACATACATAAACATAGATATATGTTTATGTATTTATATACTATATATACACAAATATATTAATACATTTATAAACAATTATGTTATATTTTAAACTCTTTTTGGAGTTATAAGCACTTATTTTCCTATTGATGAAAATATGATACGAAAAAAATACGTAGTAGTGTTCAGAGATGTGAATTACCATCTTATTAAAATTAATCTTGCAGAATTATTATATATATGCAGTAATTTCTTTAATTGAGATCTTATTTTTGTAACTAAGTGTGAACATAATCAGTAATGTCTTTTTCTGTAAGATAAACATGGATGGTAAAAAGATACATTCTGAATAAAATATATTGAGAATAATATTTTTACTTAGTATGTATAATCCATGTCTGCAAATTTTATGTAATTTATGAAATTTCTCTTTGAAAAAAGAAAATAAGCAGGTCAAAGAGACAGAAAGGAAAGGCACTCACAGTTATAGCTAACACAAAATATAAGAACAGCCATATTGTTACTGCAACACTGTTTTTTATGTGTGGGATCAAAAAATATTTGTCAGATGCAATGTTAAGCAGCAAAAGTCTGTTGAATATTACAGTGCAATTATATAATTTTTCATTACCTTTAAATCTTAACAAGTATTTATTTTTAAACTGTGAATAAAATATCTTGTATGTGAAAAAGTCTGTACATCACTCACAGGATCTTCTAACCATTGTCATCACTAGTCACCTCTTTTCATACAGAAGCAAGGTGAAAGACAACGTAATGTGAAAACAAAACACTGCAAACCTAATAGGATGCATCCAGAGCACTGTTTTTGAACTTAAATTGGCACCTGAGTGAAGAATGTGTTCCTAGATATTCCTCCAGTTGTCCTGGCCTTTGGCTTCCGATGCAATACAGTTATGTTTTTAACTTTAACATGTACTGTTTGCCAAGAGTAACGTTTCTATATTTGTTTCAAAGTGCTTCACCACTGATACGGTTAAGTATCTCAGAAGTCTTTTTTTCTGTTTGGACACTAATGGGATATAGAAACCAGAGGTTGTTCTCATGAAATCATTCCAGATTTTCAGTCTGCTAAAAAGTTTAGACACTTTTTCAGCAAGGACATTTCTGGTCTTCAGGCTAATGAGAATGAATAAAAGCACAGATGTGGGCAGGAAATGTGTTCAAGAGTTGCTACTGCTCAGCGACCGTTACCTCAAAGTGACATCACCTCAAAGTACAAGAGCATGTTCCCACCATCATAACCTCTCCTGATCAGTGAATTCCAAGCTAGGTAAGCTTCTGAAGACAGACACCAATGATTTTAAATGGGTGACATTCAAGCATCACTATTTTAAGCGCTTTCTGTGAGCTATTAGAAGTTGCATAAAGAACATATTGACTTTAGGTGTCTTTCTGTTCTATACGCCTGTAGATTTTGCCATTATTATATGTCCTTTCCTCTCTTAACCCTATGAGGAATGCCTTGATTAGGATCAGGGCACTCTTAGGTGTGCATTTTCTTTACTAAATCTAGCAATTTATTCAACTTAACACCTACAGCTTGAGCTCTAAATTGCTTACTTTTGTCTTATGTTTGGCCTATGCTTCAATTCCATGTTTCTATAGTTCCCTAGTGGTGTCATTTTATTTAAAATGCAATCTTCTGCCAGTACATATAATACTACTATTGTCCCCAGAGACAGTCTGTCCTCTTCTCATTCTTATAGTTTTCCTGGATCTCAGGACATATCTTCTCCAATGGCCACTTCAGAAAAAATAGGATTTCTTCTTTTCCTTTTTCTATTCAGGGGAAATTATTTTTAGAACTACAAGGTCAATTCTACTGCTTTGAACTTACAGTTAATGTAATAGATAGGAAATATCAGAGGGGAGATTGGCTCTATGAATCAAGATGTAGAATCTTTCCATCGATTAAAACCACTGAAGAAACATGTCATTAGCACTCACCATCCAATGTGCCAGTGATGACAGATATACGTGTCGTATTTGTGTTGATTTTCTCAAATCATTGATGTGTATAAACAAAGGAACTGAAAGATTTTTTTATCAACTCTGATTATAAAAATCAGATTTAAAAAACCCAACCAAACAAAAAACTACCGTTTCCTCAAAAATTGAAACAGAGGGAAAAAGCTAAGTAGCAAAACTAAAGAGTTTAGAAAATCATCATTAGTGTAATAGAGGTATATATGGCATATCTATTCAGATCAAAAGAAAACCAAGGGACAATTCCATGATTTGACTCTTCGGTACTTTAATCAGCCACCAAATACGCATGATTTTCAACATATATAGAAAACGGAAAAATCCCCAGTCACAGCAACAAGCAAACACTCACAACTTTAACAGCTTACCTAATCACAAGAGGATACTTTTTGTTCAGTATGTCTAACATGCACCTGAGGCATTGCAGTAACAGTTTCCAGCTCCCTGTCATCCATTTCAGCTTTTGTGTTACTTCTGTGCTGTAGGCAACTTTAATAAAACAAGAATTTAGGGATTTGAATTAATTATATTTTAAATAGTTAAATATTTGGTTACAGATTGGGTCCATTCAGTATTCCCTACTGTTCTATTAATAGTGTTCTCATCTGTTTCTTTAAAAAGAAAAAAGAAAGATGAGAACAAAAAGAACCAAACACCAACTTTCTTTTTGACTTATCACAAAGTCTCAAAACAATCCCGCATGGATCAGAGGACTGTCTTAGCTAAGAAAAAATTGCATAGGCTTTTTGCCAATGTCACCTCAATTAGAGTCATCAGTGTTTTCACAGTAGGACAAGAAAGCTCATGATAGGTTTGCTTTCCCCAGGGTTCATTTTTCAACTACAGGGTTGACATGAATACATCTAAAATGATTGGACTAAGATGCCAGTTTCCTATTGGGAAGCAAATAAAAAATTTGCTACTACCAAGTATGACCTCAGTCATCCCCTCCCAGTAGTAAAAAAGATTAATCGTATGAGGTACAGAGAAGTTTTTTTTAAGTCCATACTTTCATTATCATGTGCATTTAAAAAATATTCCAAACTGAAAGTTCCACTCCACCATAAAATTTGCAGTGTAGATTGTTGGCACCATACATTTACACATGATCCTGAAATTAACAGTACTCATAAAGGGGGGATGGGGAAGGGGGGGGAGGGGAAGTGACATAAGTATTATTTCATCTCTTCCCAAGTCTTAACAGAAACCTGAATTTCTCATTGTCCTCTGAACTGAATGCAGACACTGTGCAGTATTCTGGGTCTTCTGGGAAAGAAGGGGAAAGAATACCCTGTCATAGCCAACAGTCCAATCTGTATAAAGCACTAAAATGCTTTCTTGTATTTCTAACACTGTCTGTAGAACTAGTTTTGGAAACATAATCAAAAATATCTCAGATCCATCAAGTTCCAAGCACTGTAACTTTTAGAAGTTTCAGCAGATTTCAGCTGAAATCTTGAGCAGAAGATTTCAGCATTGATACACAACATGCAGACAAGACTAATTCTGTTACATAAACAGGGACAACTTTATATGTAATCCTGTTTGTGATACTGTAAGATATGCAAAATATTTATTCTGTCCTGACAAATAAAATACCAAAGCCATAGCTGATCTGTATCCTTTGGACCAGACACTGAAGGCTAATCAGAATGAATAAACCATAGAATCGTAGAATAGTTTGGGTTGGAAGGGACCTTAAAGATCATCTAGTTTCAATCCCCCCTGCCATGGGCAGGGACACCTTCCAGTAGACCAGGTTACTCAAAGTGTCATCCAACCTGTTCTTGAACACTTCCAGGGAAGGGGTATCCACAACTTCTCTGGGAAAATCATTCCAGTGTCTCACCACCCTCACAGTAAAGAATTTCTTCCTGATATCTAATCAAAATCTACCCTCTTTCAGTTTTAAACCATCAGCCTTCATCCTATCACTCTACTCCCTGATAAAGGGTCACTCCCCATCTTTCATGTAGGCCCCCTTTAGGTACTACAAAGCTGCTATAAGGTCCCCAGACCCTTCTCTTCTCCAGGCTGAACAACCCCAACTCTCTCAGCCTGTGTTCATAGGAGAGGTGCTCCAGCCCTCTAACCATCTTTGTGGCCTTCCTCTGGACTTGCTCCTTCTTATGTCCTTCTTATGTTGCAGGTTCCAGACCTGCATGCAGTACTTCAGGTGGGGTCTCACCAGAGTGGTGTAGAGGGGATGAGTCACCTTCCTCAACCTGCTAGCCACACATCTTTTTTTGTTGCATCCCACTATGCAGTTGGCTTTCTGGTCTGTGAGTGCATATTGCTGGCTCATTTTGTGTCTCTCGTTAACTGATACCCCTAAGTCCTTCTCCTCAGAGCTACTCAATCCGTTCTCTACCCATCCTGTATTTGTGCTTGGAGTTGCCCTGACCCAGGTGCAGGACCTTCCAATTGTTCATGTTGAACATCATGAGGTCTGCACAGGCCCACCTCTCAAGCTTGTTCAGGTTCCTCTAGATGGCATCCCTTCCCTCCAGCATGTCAACCACAACACACAGCCTGGTGTTGTCTGCAAATTTCCTGAGGGTGCTCTCAGTCCCATGGTTTATGTTGCCAACAAAGATGTTAAACAGCACCAGTCCCAATACTGACTCCTGAGGAACACACTGGTCACTGGTCGCCACTTGAATATTGAGCCATTGACTGCAACTCTTTGAGTGCGATCATACAGCCAATGTCTTATCCATGGATTGGTCCATCGGTCAAATCCACATCTCTCCAATTTAGAGACAAGGATGTCATGCAGGACAGTGTCAAATACTGAGACATTTCATAGAATCATAGAATGGTTTGAGTTGTAAAGGAAATTTAAAGATCGTCTAGTCCAGTGCCCCTGCCATGGGCAGGAACACCTTCCATTAGATTAGGTTGCTCAAAGCCCTGTCCAATGTGACTTTGAAATCTTCAAATGATGGGGCACCAACAATTTATCTGGGAAATCTTGTTCTTGTGGCTCCCCACCTTTATCATAAGGATTTTCTTCCTTATGCCTAATCCAAACCAATGTAATAGCAGAGATGAGGGGAAGAATCACACACCTTTTGGTGCAGCCAGGATATGCTCAGCTTTCTGGGCTGTGAGCGCACATTGGTGATTCAGGGCCAGTTTTTCGTTCACCAGTATTTCCAAGTCCTTCTCCCCAGGGCTGCTCTCAATCCATTCATCCCCTGGCCTGTAACGATACTAGGTATTGTCCTGGCCCTGGTGCAGGACCTTGCGCTTGGCCTTGTTGAACTTCATGAGGTTCACACGGGCCCATTTCTCAAGCTTGTCAAGGTCCCTCTGGATGGCATCCCTTCCCTCTATTCTATCAACTGCACCACGCAGCTTGGTGTCATTGGCAAACTTGCTGAGGGTGCGCTCAATCTCACCTTCTATTGTCATCGATGAAGCTGTTAAACAGTACTGGACCCCATGAGAACCCTTCAGGTTACACTATTTGTTAATGGTTTCCACTTGGACATCGAGCCCTTGACTGTAACTCTTTCGACACGACCATCGAGCCAAGTCCTTATCGACCTTACAGTCCATCCTTCAAACCCGTATCTCTCCAATTCAGTGGCAAGGATGTTGTGTGGGACCGTGTCAAAGGCCTTACAGCAGTCAAGGGAGACGACATCTGTAGTTCTTCCCTTGTCCCCTGATACAGTGCTCCTTCATAGAAGGCCACTAGATTGGTCAGGCACAAGTTGCCCTCACTGAAGCCATGCTGGCTGTCTCTGATCACCTCTCTCTCACCCATATGCCTTGACTTGTCTTCCTGGAGAATGTTTCATGATCCTACTGGGCACTGAGGTGAGACTGACTGGTCAGTAGTTCCCGGGTTCCTCCTTTTTACGCTTTTTAAAAATGGGTGTGATGTTTCCCTTTTCCAGTCCTCTGGCTTCCATGACTTTTTAAATGTGATGGAGAGAAGCGTAGCAAATACATTTTTCAACAATGCGGATCATATTGAGCATTGTGGGAAATGATACTATAATATCAAGATAAGTTCTCCTATGCTGCTCCTTCCTCCTCACATTTTTCCCTGCTCCAGCATAGTACCCTTCCACAGGCTGCAGTTCTTCGAGAACCACTCCAGCATGGGTCCTTTCCACAGAGTATAGTCCTTCAGTCCTTAGGTACCCTATGGGCTACAGTTATTGCCAGAAAACTGGCTCCTGTATGGGCTTACCACCACAGGGCACTGTTACTTCCAGAAAATCTTCTGCTTCCTGGGCTCCTCTGCATGAGCCACACTCCTACTAGGAGCCAGCACCAGTGTGGGCTCCCCATGAGCCCACAGCTTCCTTCAGGACACATCCACCTGCTGCAGTGATGTCCTCCATAGGCTGCAGTGCCTATCTGTTCCACCACGGTCCTCCACGGGCTGCAGGGGGAATAACATGCTTCACCATAACCTTCTCCACAGATTGCAGGGGAATCTCTGCTCCAGCACCTGGAGTACCACTTCCCCATCATTCAGGGCTGTTTCTTTTCTCATATTTTTTTCCTCACTCATTGTTTGTGCAGTGTTCTTCCCACTCTTAAATACGTTTTCCTCAAGGCACTACCATCTTGGCTGAGGGGCTCAGTCCCCTCAAAGGACACTGCAGTGGGTCCTTTGTAGCTGGCTAGTACCAAGGGTGTCTGTCATCAGGCAGTAAGCAACTTCTTTGAGTTATTGGATACTATAACTGTTTATAAAAGAATCGTCACCTGCATATAATTTCCAGGAATTGAGCCCTTGAGTTTAAGTGTTCAGCATTTAGTTACTGCCTCAAGTATGACTGTACTAACCTATGGCTTATTTTACCAAGTCTTTAACGGATCATTTTATTTTTACTTACTCCTATAAGTGGGGATGCCATTAATCATGTGGATGCAACTCAGAACCAACAAAAAAAAGAAGAAAAAAAGAAAAAAAAAAGTAGGACAAGGTCATTAAAATAAAAGCAATGTAGAGAAGATGGATGAGGAGTAAGAGAAGATTTAGTAAAAACATTCATAAATTTATTTTTTAACAAGTTAATTCCATGCTTCAGATTTTTATTTATTTATTTGTTTTGCCTTTTTTGGGTTTTTTCCCCTTCTGAAATGATGGAGTTAGAGGAGGAACAAAGTCCACTGTGAAGGCTAAAGGAAGATCTGCTATGTAGGTATTCCATAGTAACCTGAGGTGGTATATTTCTAAAGACTGGAGCCATAAAACAATCATACATAATCATTTATAGTTGTTCCATATTTTTGGGAAATTATTTCTTTAATTTTTCCCCTGCACTGGATGTATCTTTGAGGGAAGATGAATAACACTATAGCAATTTTTTCTCTGTTAGAGAGAAGACGGATATAATTAATCTTAGTTAAGGCTGTAATCTTAGACTAGATTGAAGGAGTAGACATCCTGTTTTACTCAGTTTGTGAATATATAGTTCCTTTATAAATTTTTAAAAGGTACAGATCATTAGCTTTAGTAGCTGTCTTCACTTTTAACTGAATCTGTGCACTTCTGTATTTGGACTATTTGCCCTCTCTATCACAATTATTGCTTATATTTGAATAGATTAGGTATTTAGCATATAGTCTTAGGTGTCTCATATGATGTCTGCCTGCCGAAAGAGGGATCACTTGTTATTTTTATCTTGTATGAGGCTGGATTTTTGAAGTTGTAATTATTTTCCAGATGTAATTTTGGCTTACTTATGGATTCCTCCAAAAGCAGTAGAACATTCTTGGTTCTTTTCCTCTCTGTAAAGTATGCGTGGTTGATACCTTTCTGATTTTTAACAGGTCAAGCAATGTGACATTGTACACATTTGGAATGAAGTGAAATGGATAGCTTAGTAAGTTATCTATTTTCTGACAGTTTGTTCTTTTTTTTTCCCCACTGCCCCAAGTCATATTTAGTTCATCTCTTTGCCTTGTGAAGCTCAAGGTTAGAACAATGTGAAGATGAACAAAGATAGAAATCTAACACACAGTAATTTATCATACGTTATTGGTTAGTAGCCTTTTTTAGTTTTTTTAAAAAAGTAAATCAAAGTTCCTCGAAAATTGTGGAGTAAAAGCTATAATGAAATAGATCATAAACGGTCGAATGTAGCCCTGTGGGGCCTCCAATGAGAGCAAAACAAATAAATAAATAGAATAAATAAATAAGTTTGGTTTTTTTTACTGAAAGGAAGCTGAAGTTTGTTGGAGCAGTTTCCAGAGATTTCATTCCTCTTTATTTTTTAATTCCAATTAGTGGTTGTCAAACGAAGAGGAATACAGCAAGCTGCACACTAAAAAAAGTATAAAAGCAGATGAGGAAAGTGGGAATGAGGGAAAAAATAAAATTTGTGATAAACTCTGAGGCTTTAACATATCCTTGCAGTATAAAAGTACACGCACCCCCCAAAAAATCAATTTAAGTTCTTTGATTTCTTCCTTAATTTATCAGTTCTGCCAAAAAATTTTTCTGTTTTTATCTTACTCGCTTCATAGCATATAAGATGAAAAACCAATTAAGAGCACAATACCTTTTTTCTTTTTCCTTCAGTGGTAAGCCAAGTATTTGGTAAAAATGAAATTTTCACATTACTTGGAAATTTATTGAGACTAATTAAACAATCATCCACCCTATGAGTTTGAGTTAGTTACCTAAAACTTAAAAAAATTTCATACCATTTGAAAGGGGAACTACTGACCAGTCAGTCTCACCTCAGTGCCCAGTAGGATCATGAAACAGACATGTCAAGGCATATGGGTGAGAGAGAGGTGATCAGGGACAGCCAGCATGGCTTCAGTGAGGGCAACTTGTGCCTGACCAATCTAGTGGCCTTCTATGAAGGAGCACTGTATCAGGGGACAAGGGAAGAACTACAGATGTCGTCTCCCTTGACTGCTGTAAGGCCTTTGACACGGTCCCACACAACATCCTTGCCACTGAATTGGAGAGATACGGGTTTGAAGGATGGACTGTAAGGTCGATAAGGACTTGGCTCGATGGTCGTGTCGAAAGAGTTACAGTCAAGGGCTCGATGTCCAAGTGGAAACCATTAACAAATAGTGTAACCTGAAGGGTTCTCATGGGGTCCAGTACTGTTTAACAGCTTCATCGATGACAATAGAAGGTGAGATTGAGCGCACCCTCAGCAAGTTTGCCAATGACACCAAGCTGCGTGGTGCAGTTGATAGAATAGAGGGAAGGGATGCCATCCAGAGGGACCTTGACAAGCTTGAGAAATGGGCCCGTGTGAACCTCATGAAGTTCAACAAGGCCAAGCGCAAGGTCCTGCACCAGGGCCAGGACAATACCTAGTATCGTTACAGGCCAGGGGATGAATGGATTGAGAGCAGCCCTGGGGAGAAGGACTTGGAAATACTGGTGAACGAAAAACTGGCCCTGAATCACCAATGTGCGCTCACAGCCCAGAAAGCTGAGCGTATCCTGGATTGCATCAAAAGAAGCATGGCCTGCACGTCCAGGGAGATGATTCTACCTCTGCTTGGCTCTCATGAGATGCCACCTGGAGTACTGCATCGAGCTTCGGGGTCCCGGGTTTGAGCAACCTGTTCTAGTGCAAGATGTTCCTCTTGTTCATAGAGGCATTGGACTTGATGGTTTTTAAAGGTCTGTTCCAACAGAAACCATTCTATGATTATATGATAATACGATTTGGAGAGGGAGCAGTGAGCAAGAGAGGAGGAGAAGGAATGGTGGAGAGGAACTTTTATGGATTTACCACAACCCCTCTTCCCCATCCTCCCACGCTGCTTGGAGGGGACAATGTAGAAGAGTCAGGAGTGAAGTTGAGCCTAAGCAGAAGAGGTGTGGAGGTAAAGTTTTAGTTTTGCCTTTGTTTCTCACTGTCCAACTCAACTGGCAGTAAATTAAATTATTTTGTCCCCAAGCTGAGTCTGTTTTGCCTGTGATGGTAACTGGTAAGCAATCTCCTTGTCTTTATCTTGACCCACAAGCTGACCCACATCTTGACCCACATCTTATTTTCTTCACCCCATCTTGTTGAGGAAGGGGAGTGAGAGGATGGCTGGGTGTCCATTTGTCCCTTTGCCAAGGTAAGCATATCATAATTAGATTGACTTGGTCCTCTTGGTGGGTTAGCTGGGTTAGTTTACTCTTTTCTAGTAGGATATAACTTTGTACCATTGTGTGGCCAGTCATTAATTCCTCCCTTATTTCATCTTAAAGCCATAGAACAAGAAAAGTAGGAAGCTTATATGAATGATAAGTAGATCCCTGACATTCAGTTTTATTTCTTCTACTTTTCAGATGGGATAAGGAAATTCTACAAAACTTTAGTGCAAAAAAACCTATGCATAACATCTTAAAAAAATACTTCTTAAAGAAACAGTTTCTAAATTAGACAATGAATGAACATAAATGAGAAAAAAGAGAAAAATCTTTACTATTAAGGTGGAGGGCAATGAATATTTAACAATCAAGAAGATTTTGTATATATTAAAAGGAAAAATAAATGGAAAATAAGGGAGAAATAAAGTTGAATCATATAGGAATCATTTATCCTCATTCGTTCTTAATGTTAGTTCCACAGAAATCTGCATGAAAATACAAAACAAAAATGCTGTGATTTAGATGCAGTCAGAATAATACAGCTTCATGTACAAGTTGAGATAATGGCCTTCTCATCTTGCCCTATGGAATCTGAATGTCATGAATTCCTGGTTTGAAACATAATTTAATAAAGGTCACTTACCAAGGTAGAAAACAGGGGAGATAAGGAAAAATCCTGCATAGCACATCTGCTTAGGATGAGCTGATCTGACACGGTTATTAATTATCACAGATGCCTTAGGGTTGAAATAAAACTGTCAACTCAAGAGCAAAATTCTTTCTAAAAGTTGGAGTCTCAAAAAAATTGCAATAAACCCAGAAATGTTCAATCAATTCTGCCAGATATCTTTTTAGAATCTGTAACAATATGAAGGTAAAAGACCAAAATGTGTTAACAAAGTCTTAATCAAATGGGAAAAGATTTTTATCTGAGACAAACTGTGCTTGATTCAGATGAAATAACTTAGTATTAGATTTATGAAGGCAGTGACCGAAAAGACTGGCTAACATTTTAGCATTCATTAAAGAAATCAATTAATATAGGACTTGGCTTCAGCATACACAATGATTCGGCTAAGCTATATCTATAGTATTTGCTCATGGGAATCACTCCTGTTTTCGAGCAGCACAGGCTGCTGTGGATAAAAGCAGATTGTGGAACAATTTAGGGATGTGGAACTTATAGATCATATCTGCACAATTAGTCATACAGTCCTGTGTAATTAATGCAGTTTAGTCTTGACCTTTTAGCCTGGAAATTTTCATCAAGTTGGTTTGGACGATATCTGTAACATTGTATTATGTTATGACATTATAATTCCCAAAATACCTGTGATACAGGAAATTAATGTGACTCTGCTAATGGTACTTATCCTTTGAGAAATACTCAACTTTAGCATATAATTGCACAGGAAAATACTTGGGAAGACAGGTAGGTAAGTAGGGGTCATGACCTCAAGGTAAAATGTTTGACAGGAATATGCCACACGGCTCAGTGAGTTGTAAGGCTCAGCTTACTGTTATTATCAGTACTGACCATATAGATCAAGCAAATAAGAAAGAGAAGAAATGTGTTTGTAGAGTTGCTTTTACTTAGTAGTAAAATCAATTTAACATTTGGGCATCTTGGTGATTCCTTTTGAGAAAAGTATATTTTAGCAACAAACTTTTCCTTACATATTCTTTTGTTCAGTTCTGTTTCTTTTTTAAAAAAATCTGGATCTCTGGGAATTTTTTTCCCAGAGGAGCACTTAGAGTGGCCTCATTGGATATGTCTGTATTCAGCTGGGGACATTCTTGGACTCTGAGAAACTTCACAGCCTAGCTCACGTTTAGTCACATGAACCCTGTTTATTGTTTATTGTGGTTTGGCTTCAGCCAGCCACAAAGAACCACACAGCTGCTCACTCGGCCCTTACAGCAGTGAGGGAGACTCGGAAGAAATAGGCAAAACACATAGGTTGAGATAAAAACAGTTTAACAGGGCAGCAAAGGAAATAGAAAAACAACAATAACACTGGTGGAGGAATGTACAAACAGGGTTACCTTCCCACTGGGCACTGACGGGTCCCAGGAAGCTGCAGCCCAGTCCCAAGCGGTTACTTCCAAACCACTCGCCTAAGTAGTCAAGAGGTATAGAATATCTGTGTCCTGGACAGAAATTAACCCCATCCCCACCGGAACAAGGACACCCTTAACACAGGCAGATCACACCAAACTCTTGGGAACCGTCCTCAACATATATTATCCTCCACATGCATTATCTGAGACATATAGTGCCAGTTAGTCTGAGCAAAAGCATACGTGGGATGAGTTAAGAGGTATGACAGTTTATAGGCCAGTGCTTTCATGATCTGGCACTATGGGGAGGGGAGTGGTTTGTGGTGGTTTTTTGTTTGTTTTTAAATGGGATAAGTGTGTGATATCTAATACTTACTGTATACGGTTTATATCATTCTGCTCAAATCAGGCAGCTTTTAAAAGTTATGATGACACAATTAAGTACTCTTTCGGTAACCTCTCTAGATCTTGCCTATTTAGATTTCTCTATGAAAGCTAGGGCTGTATAGATTCATAACAGCTGAGAGACAGAAAACTACAAGAAGGACATACTGCTTCATACAACATCTTGTCAAGAAGATACTGTTGGCAAAAAAGTTGTTGGAGGCTCAAAAAGGAACTAAGCAAGTGCATGGAAGAAAAAAAAATCATAAAACTCTATACCATCTATTGTGCAAAAAGTCCCTAAACTACAAACTGATGGGAACTATCGCTGTGTACTTGCCTGTTCTCATATTCTATGCCACTAATCAATGCTGAAAAAAGTCACAAGGCCAAACAAGTATTTTGTTGACCTCACATTGCCATTCCAGTATTAATATTTATCTTGTGATTTTTAAAACTATGCATCTCAAATTTTCACAAATGGTTTAAATTAGCATACTTCAGATCCTACAATATTCTGCTGGTTGAAAACTTAACACTGTGACTGCCTTGTTTTGTGTGATTATCCTTGCATTTGTTTTAAGAGCTTAGACCAAAGTAACATTTTTAATTAACATAATTATAAATGATGTAATAAAATGTGACAAACTTTGTAAAGCTAAAATGTTGAAAAAAATATGTACTGTGGAAAATAATTGCTGAGATATTTCAAAATACCAATTAATTTCACAGGACAAAAACATCTTCTAGACTGCCAAGCAAATAAATGTCTAAGAGGACATGCAATAATACAGGAGCTAGTGCATTGATTTGTGTTTTGTTTTGTTTGGTTTGGTTTGGTTTGGTTTGGGCTTTTTCTGTAGTGGGAGTTTAATAGGTTTGCTTGCTGAAGGACTAAAGCTACTCTAAAATGGAGAGTGTGGTCACCATGTATGATAGGATGTATTTGTAAAGCTGACTTAATCAGCTGGTCAGCATTTTTGGGTGCCGCTCTTTTTTCATCAAGATCAGCTTACTAGCTCAAACACATCATTATTTTATCAATTTAATTTCTGTAGTGGTGTTACAAGTAACCTAATTAAAAACTCAATGCATTTATCACCTAGGCAGGCTGAGGTGCAACAGTCTTCTTGTTGTCTTTTGTAACAAATTAGAAGTGATAATTCAAAGCATTTTTAGTAATACTGACAAGGTGGGGAATTTTTGCCTGCTCCTAGCCATATTAAAACCACTAACAAAAACCCCACACTATGTAAATGTGCATGCTTACATCATATCAGAATATTGAAAGTTCCTGCCTTTTCATTTTGATTCAGTTTCTCTATTAAATTTAAAAGGAATGAAACTGTATGAAAGGACAGAATAAAGGCATAAGACGAAAGATGTCTATTTTGAAATTAATTTACGACATTAAAAAGTAAATTTAATGTCATCTTGCAGAACTGGCTTATTACTGGGAGAAAATACTTATCACTCTTCATTTTTCATTTTTTCTTTCTTTTTTTATTTAATTATATTTTGGCTTCAGATTCTATCTCTGTTTCCACTATTACAACATTTATAAAGCAGTGGTCCCTAGGGGACAGGTACATTGAACTTGTATTAGGTGAGATTTTTCAGCATTTATATCATAATTTGTAATACAAGGGTTGACTTTATATTTGTTACAGTGTCCAGCAAAATCTGAGGCGGTATGTCTGTGAAAGATTGGATGTGATTTTCTTTCAATAGAAGTTGATATTGCATAACAAGCAGCAGAAGACAGCAATTTAGACTCACTCTTCTTTAGTACATTCAGAAAACTCAGCCTAGAGTTTATTTGTTGACAGCACATTTTACTCAAAAGTCTTTTGTTGATCACAGTTCGAGTCAAACTTCTGGGTTAAGGGTACCTTTAATTTGACCCAGAGCAGTTGTACAAGATAGAAACATGTGGTCATAACTCGAGCATTTGAATAAAATGGGAGCAGTTTTAAACTCTCTTGTCCTTGTACCCTTAAGCAATATTTCCCACAATCCAGCTGCTAAACTGCAAATCTTAACTCATTCAACACTATGGCCCCATCCATTGACAAAGTAGAAGTCTGTTGAGGGCCAACAGTAAGATTTAAGTTCTGTTAATTCAACAAACTTCAGGCATGAAGTGAAACAATATTGAAGTGGCTCCAGCTGCAATGGAGCTTTCAAAGCCTTTTTCCATTGACTCCTGGGGCACATTGGAATTCTTTTCTGCTTTTTGTAAGCTGTTACAAAGTCATGCAAGTGTACAGTGTTTTATATTTACTACAAGGTAACAGGCAGATGAAACTCTTTGAACAACAAGTTCCATAGTATTTATCACAATTAATTAAAGGGAAACAACAGAGTGGAAATGTGTAACCTTCACCAGGTTCAAAGAGACTAGGTTGATACTTTAAAGATTTTCTTACTGTTCTGAAAACCAGATCATAGGCAGTTCAGAGAGAATTAAGGCTCTTTTCTTAATAACAAATGAGAGATTTTGAAGCTGTATTTCAGCTACCCGTCAAACCGTAGTTCCCCTCCCCAGCTTTTTGCTCATAATGCTTAGCACTTATATAGCATTTTTCATCTTCAAAGTGCTTCACAACACATTAACTAATTAATCCTTTGAGCACCCCTAAGAGATTAGTAGAAAACTATGTGATCTCTGGCAGTCGTGCAAGAGCCTTGAGCAAGGCAATGAATCCTGTATCCAATAGGGATTATAGTCAAGGTCTCCTGAAGTCCGCAGCACCCTGGACTTGTATTCTGTTGAAAACTTAAAGAAAATATAAAACTGTTTAAAGAGTAAAAAGACAAATTCAAAAAAGATATGTGGAGTTGAAGGACAAAGTTGAAATTTACAATCTGGAAAAAAACTTACTTCCTAAGCAGTACCTCTTATTAATCCTATAAAAATCTATATACTCATATAACAGGATCTTTAAATACCTGTAACTATCCTGCTTGAGAAATAAGAGTCCTAGCATCTGTTTAAGCCCTGCTGTTTACATTTACAATACTAAAGTAAGCAGGACAAGGGTACAGTGTTCAGTACTGGCATGTACTTCTCTATCATTCTAAAATCTTTCTTCAATGCTTGCTGGCCCTTTTTTGTAAGGCTAACTTTTACACTCACAAAAAAATGCAGCTTTGTTGACAGCAACACAGTTGGAATACAACCATTGTATTTCAAGAGGTAAGAGAGTTAATTTTGTAGGGATAAGCATTTCCAAGCCCCAAGACTAGAGGATGAACCCCGATCTAATTCAGTTATTAAGATGGATGCAGTCATCGATTGCAAAAGCGTAACAATGCTGTAACAATGGCAAAGATCCTGAACACCTGAACTGATGCTGAGAATATTCTCAGTGTACTTTAAGAGGGTTGCTTCAGAAGAGGCTGTCATACCCAAAGGAGTGGCAATCCACCTCATAATAGCCTGACCACTTGGTTTTGTAGTCATGTTTGTCCCTACATGATCTTTTCTTATTTTACAGAAACATCAAAAGAAGGAATGGAGATAAGTGATTTCCCAGAATACTCAATAAAATAATGGTCACAGAGCACTTGTAAAACAGGTTTTAAATAAATGTGGGTTTACAATTCTCACTTCTGGCATGAATGTTCTGCACTAAAAATATCACATTTTTCTTTCTTGGAACAGTATCGGAAACAGTCTTGAAGATGTCTTGCAGAGCAAATTTGTAGAGTTCTGTCCTGCAAGGTTTTTTTCTCAACAGTGCATTTTGAATTAAAGGAAATTTTTCTTGAAGCCTCATTTTTGGGTTGTAGTCTCCATAGAATGGCAGGAATTTGGATGTCCCTCTGTGCTCAGTGTTTACTGCTGGTTATCTCTAGAAAGCTCTCATACAATCATCTCGCCCTTGTGACACACCTAGCTCCTTCCATATACTCTACAGGGAGATTTAGCTACCTACTTTCAGGTTTTGAGTTCAGTGCTGAGGGACAAACACCTAAAATGTAAATATGTGCTGCCTGATGACTGCTGATCAGTCATCACACAACCAGCTCCAACTGGTTGCATGCAGTTGGTGCATGCAGCTCCAACTAATGCTGATGTTTGTTGTGCTTCAGCTTGTTCAAGGGACTAGAAACTGCTAAGGAGGCAGCTGTCTCAACCTGCTAAGACTGTGAATACCATTTGAAGCAATACAAATTCAGAATGCATTACACTCAACTCTGTGAGTTTAGGTTTAGACATGTTCTTTTCTCCTTTCTTTCTCTCAAGTTACTGTATTTATTTACTAGATATAAAATATAATTCACTCAATGGTTTTAAATGAACATTATTGCCTTAATTCCTACCAAAAAGCATACCATCAAATCACACCTCACCATATTGTAAAAGACTTTTTATGGTGAGAGCGGTCAGACACTGGAACAGGTTGTCTGGAGAGGCTCTGGAATCTCTATCCTTGGGGGATATTCAAATCCCAGCTGAACACCATTCTGAGCAACCTACTCTAGCTGACCTACTTTCATCAAGACGACACTATTTCCAGAGATGACTTCCAATCTCATTTATTCTGCTATTCTACTTACAATTTAGAATTCAAACTGGACACTTTCTGAAGAAAAGGAGAGCAAAAGACTGCAGCATATTCTGTCACAGAGCTTAGTTTGAAGTTTTGGGGTTAGGTTTTGGGGTTTTTTATATACTCGTTTCTGATCAAGTATGTCTGCTCTCAAATAAGATAAACTCTATTGACTACAAATGTAGTTCTTCGCTGAGTGTCATGAAAATTTAGACAAGTAGCACACACCTAGAAAAATAAATTGTAAACAGAAAACTTTTTTTGGCTACTGCTGAGCAGTATTCACACAGCATCAGTGCTGTCTCTCCAACATTCCTCCCCCTCACCTGTAGGATGGGGATGGGCAAGATCTTATGAGGAGACACAGCCAGAACAACTAACCAAAAATGACCAAAGGGATATTCCATGCCATATGACTTCTGTTCAGCAACAAAAGCTAGAAGAAAGGAGGAAGAGGATGCATTTGTTATTTACGACAGTTGTTTTCCAGTGCAACTGCTACATGTACTGAATCCCTACTTCCCAGGAAGTGGCTGGACATCATCTGCTGATAGGAAGTAGAGAATAAAATCTTTCGTTTTGCTTTGCTTCTGTGTGCAGCCTCCGCTTTTGCTTTATTAAACTGCCTTTAACTGGATCCATTAGTTTTTTTCTGTCTTATTTTCTCCCCCTCCATCCTGGCAAGGAGGGGAGTGACGAGAAGCTTGGTGGGCACCTGGCACCTAGCCAAGGTCTACCCACCATAATACTTAAATTTTGAGTGGAATTTCATATCAAGTGTTGAATTAATCTTCTTTTCTGGAACTACTGTCACTGTGTAAGACTATAAACACCTCTTTTAGGGCCAACAGGTTCCTATTTTGATTATTTTTGCTGTACATCCAGATTAATATACCCTGTACTCTGTACTTTACTAATCTGTAAGAGTAAAAAACTAAATTTACTTCCCAGTAAAAACTACAGAACATTGACTTACTTCAAGAATATGACTGGTTTTATTAAATGTAAGGTTTATTTTAAAATTCTGTTGCTATGAGTTTTCAGTTTATTCTTTTTACAGAAAAAACCCCAAAAGCTTAAAGGCTCAACAGGTCAACAAAGACTTTTACTGAAGATTTCCCAAAATGCAACAAAAAAATAATTCACCCAGCTCTGTGGTAGACCTTTTAAATAATACCATACCACAAGACAAAACTCTATATGAGAAACTGAGATGTAACACACATAAATACATTTTCAGATAAGGTTATCTGATAAATTATCTTTTTTTTCCTCCTGCCTAACCAGGTTTGTTAAAATTTATGGTCATATATTGTACAGCACAGCAACAGGATTATCAGATAGTACTCATGTTTATGAAACAACATGGTTCTATGTGTTTAAATAAGGCTGTTTAACTTTTTTTCCTCATTTTTCTCCTAGGAAAGAAGGCTAGTGATACATCTGTCAGGTCAGTTTTGTTTATTTGTTTTTTAAAAATTCATTGTATTATGCTATTGTTTTCTGGAAGAAACCTGTTCCATTTTAAACTAACTCAGATGATATTTCAGGGTTTTTTTAATGGAGCAATTGTCCAGCTCAGTCTCCAAAAGGATTATACTGAAACTGAGCAAAAGACAGAAATATAATTAAAACTAAATTGTAGTGAAGTTTTTAGCAGAAGTACTTATCTTTTGTTAAAAATAGATTCAGGGCAACATCAAATATAAAAGAGGTCCCTATATAAGTTTCAAAATCCAGTTTAAATTTTGGTTAGGTAATTTTGTTCACATTTATTCATCTCTTGGACTTCTTTTTTTTTTTTTCTTCAGCATACATGTTTTGTTTAAATATAAGGAATGGATCTTACTGGAACATCAAAATAAAACAGACAAACCAAAAAAACACAAAACCCCCTTTTTTTCCTTTCTGAAGACAGAAGTTTCTCTCTTTCTACATGTAAACCATATATCTGTATATTTGTACAACTCTCCCTAATGAAATACTATCTTTCCCTTTATCAAAAAAATCCTGTCTTTTCCATTTTTATTACTTTTTGCATCAGCTGCTATTTTGAAATACTGCATTGGAGATATAAATTTAATAATCCATTAGTTTAAACACTGAGTTAGAATCCCAGGTATTCAGTTGCTGAAAAATAAGATAAAAAATGTATAAAAGCTTCTAGATACCTCTGAAATTCACTTTCATCCTCTGGATACAAATCTAATGGGTTTGGTTCTGACATGAAGGATGGTATTTCTAATGTTTATGGCAAATCAATTCACTAAGGGAAGGTGAGTGACAGCGTACTACCAGCAGTCATGACTTTCTACTCAGGTCTGCCACTTAACATCTTGGTTTATTCCTTAATAAAAAGAAAACTTTTTCTCATTTTGTGATTATGTTCCCTCCAGGGAAACATATTCAGCCTTTCTGTCTGTTTAATAAAGAAAATAACAAAATTATAATTAACTATGCACAATTTCCTCCTATCAACTAAATAAAACCAATTTCCAGACAGTTGTCTTCTCCTACTCTGCATTTATTGTATGTAGTAATCTCCCTTTATCATGTACTTTGTGTGCACGTCTGCATGTACGCATGCATGTGTATGCATGACTTATGTGTATCTACACCATCTGTTCTCCCAAACATACATACATGTGTTTAAGGACCCATAGATTTTTCACTCCTAACACAACACAAAATATATGCATTACAATTTGAATGCACAGTACAGATAATCATATTCTGAGAAATTAATCACAAATGAACATTGATAATCTGTAAATGGAAAATTATTGCCCTTCTATCTTTCTATTCCTCCTTAAATGTCTGTCTGTTCTTGTTCTCTATTTGAAGGACTAAAATGATTTATGAAAGACCAAATACTACCTTGCCAGATAAGTATGAAATCCAAAAAAGAGACAGTATGGTGAGGCACTGAAATATGAATTTAAATTCTGCTTGGTGTTGGAAATAGAGTGACTCTATTTTTTTAGCATTGGGTACTTTTAATATAACAGATGCCTTGTCTAGAAATATGTCTGCCTCACTGCTCTCCCCCACTATACTATCAATAACATCAAAAGAGGGAGAAATTGTAAGAAAGCAATAGAAGGAAAATATAAGAATATATGGCATGAATCTGCCTTCTGTAATCAACTAATTTTCAAAGCCTTAGCCACCGTGAAGAGAATGACAATCCATTACTGCTGTCAGTTACCCTATGAACTTAAAGGCTGAAAGTCTGTATTTTGGACACATAGGAATATAACATGATAAATGCTTTGGAAAAAGAAGTCCTAAGCACTTACTCTGGTCACCTGGTGGGCATACAGATATCTAATTAAAATATAAAAATGTTATTGGTTGTATCTGATTCTCTGTAGTGGCCTTGGGTTAATAACTGTTGCTCACTGGTAACAAAACTTGAGCTCAAGACTCACCAGTCCCTAAGATTAAACTTCTGTTAGAAGAGTCTGCAACTGGTCTTTCATGCCTTCAGAGAAAGTACTACAGAAAGGAAGCAATGAGGGTCAGTTACTGGGCACTCTGTCCAGTGCTGGAAATCTGCAGAACAGCTATTATCCAGTGAGGTTTGCTACTTTTCTGTAGTGGGTCTGTAATGTTACAGATATTGCCAAGCCTTATTCAATTTTCTGGATACTATTCTTGCTGATCATTTGCGTAGGCACAAATGATACTGACAGGATATGCTTCAGAAAATCAAAGGTCACTGTATGACTCTGGACAAAAAGGAGGGAGTCAAGGTCCCAAGTAATCACCTCATCAGTCCTTTCAGTCAAGGGGAAAAACACAGGTAGGAGCAGACAACAACCAGCAGACCAACGTTTGTCTGCATAGTGATTGTCACCAGCAAAAGGTCAGCTTCCTCAAATATGGTGTCTTGTTTGAGGAAGAAGAAGGGTTGCTTGGAAAAAGTGAAATTCATCTCACAAAGAGAGGAAAGAACCTTTTCAAACAGGCTTGCTAAACTGGTAGGGGGTATAAAATCTGATCACCAGGGGAGACGAACTGAAACCCTAAAGTAAAAGAGGAAGAACTGTACCTATGGGGGGAGGTTCATGATGAAGGTATCTACAATGAAAACTTGCATATTTCTCCTTATAACTGAGGATATTTTTAATTTGCTCCTCAGAACAGAGGATGTTCAGAGGCTTTTATTGAGTGTCTAATTCTCGGAGCCCAGGCAGCGAACAAGAACTGCAATTTCATGCACTGTTGCTGGACTGGCATGATCAGAAAGACTTGGTGGAATGGCAAGACTGCAGAATGGTCATTGGCAGGTGTAAGCTATTAAGGAAAGTCAGGCAAAGAAGGAAAAATTTTAGTCCTTGACCCTGTTGAGCTTCTGAGCTCCCTAGTCCTGAGACTATGAACTGGAGAAGTGCCTGCTGAAAGCCTCTCATCAAGGTGAGAGGAAGAGAGTAACACTGGTAATATGATGAGGTTTGCTCACCTGATCAAGAGGAAATAGTAGACAAGGTTCTTTACAAATATTAAAAGTCTCCTGATACCAGGCCCTCATCCTCACGGGGGACTTCAATCGTCCAGACATGCTGGAAATTAACAAAGCACTGTGCAATTTAGGAAATTCCTAGAGTGTGTCAGTAACAGTTTCCTAATGAAAATTCTAGAGGGGAAAAAAAGGGATAATATTCTACTTGACTTGCAACTCAGAAATAGAGAAGATACACATGAATGTAGTCAGAGATGGCAGCTTGGGTGGCAGTGACTGTGAGATAGTAGAAGTCAAGATCTGAAGGGAGGCTGGGGTAATAAACAGCTTTGGTAAGTCTTTGGATTTTAGGAGAGTATGCTTTTGCCTATTTAAGGAACTGCTAGGCAAAATCTCCTAGGAAGCTGCCATGATGAGGAGAGTGGACTGACTTTTAGAGAACACTTTCTGAAACCTCAGTGATAAACCATACTGTTGTGAAGGAAGATGAAATTTGACAGAAACCCCACTTGTCTAATCAGGAAGAAATGAAACACAAAATGTGAGCATACCAGATGTGAAAGCATGTAAAGGAAACAAAGGAGGAGAATAAAAACATTGCTTTGGTATTTAGGGACAAATTCCGGAAAAACAAAGCCTCACTGGAGCTAAAACTAAACGATAACAGAGACAACAGGAAAGGATGCTGCAAGTGTGGTAGTCACAAAAAAAAATCAGAGGAAATGTGAGTGTGTTGGCGAAACGCATGTACAAATTACTGATGGGCAATATGGGAAAAAACTGAAAAGACCAACAAATTTCTCCAGTCTTCATACACAAAGTGTGATCCCAGCCTTCCGGGGACATCAATATGGTTCAGGAACAAGAGGGATTGTCAACAGTGATAGAGATTATTTGGGAAAGCTGAATTTATTCCCACCCATAAGGCCAGACAGGATATAACTGAGGATGCCGAAAGAACTCTTGGTTTGGGAAATATTCTGTTGATTGGAGGAGGTGTCTGACATCTACTAAAGGCTATAAGATATACCTGTCTGCAGAAAGAGCAAGAAAGAGGAACCAGAAAACTGCAGACAAGTCAGCCTTAGCTCGGTTCCTGGAAAGATCGTGAGTATTTTGCTCTTAGAATCCATTTATGGGCACCTGAAAGAAATTGACATGGGAAAATCAATACAGTCTTAGGGAGAGTCCTGGTTCACTCAGGAGGTAAGATCAGATGATCTCATCCAGCCAAAATTTCTATGACTGGATGACTTCAGGTTTACTTCTCTTCCACTCATAAGTGGGTTCATTAACTAAAGCAGGCCAAGATAATTCATTCTACAACACAGAACACAAGGTGATTACTGTACTGGAGTAGCAGTCTCAAGTTCAATCTTCATTATTTATAGCAATTATGCATTTATAAATATATTTATTTTACATTTTCATTCTCAGAACTTCTACCAAAACTAGTGATCCAGCTCCAGAAAACATATATATTTATGTATCTTTTCCGGGTAAATGTATTCAAAAAGAGACCATATGCTTGCTTTCCTTTTGTTTGATTTTTTTTTTCCAAAAAAATTCTTTCATTGTCCTTTCTATTTATTTCTTTTTGTGCTTTTGAATACTCACTGATACCAAATAACTTGTAGTATATTATGGGGTTTATTTTGCTATTTCTGTATGAGCATGCACGATAAAGATTGTATTCAGATGATTAGAAGAGCACAGTTTGAGCTGTGCCTTTAGAAAGGCAAGTATAGCAACACTCAGCTGTTCAGTATGCATGATATTATGACATTTTAGATAGAATGCTTGACTTACAGTTTTTCAAGTGCTGCAGCTTTAATGTTCCTTAACTAATGCTTTTGCTGGGACATAATGTCTTTCGTTGCTTAGAAAGACTACAAATTTTTAGGTGCATTTTCTTTTACTTCACTGTAAGATCAGAAACAAGCACAAACTTTTGAGATTTTAAGCACCACTCTTTCAGAGCAGTGGTATTTGAGGTTGATTCCAAATCAGATGTCTGGGGCTGTGAATGCTAATTCCACATTGCTATTCAGGCAGTCTGTAGAATGTCCAATTGTTCTTATCAGTCACTAGTGTAGATATGTCCTATGTAGTGTGCTAGGTACTGTGAATCCTGTGAAAGAGATCCAGAAATTATATTTATTCCTCTCTTCAGGCACTTCAGAACTGTAATATTGCAAAATTAAATACCTTTTTTTACTAAAAAAAAATTGTCATACCACTTTCTACCTAGAAAGCTGAGAAATGATCTGAATAAGAAATTTAAATCTTGGTTGTTTAAAATTCTAAAATAGATTAATTTTTGAAATATTCTAAAGCCAGTGCTTATGAAAACATTCTATGGGATTTGCACTCAGCAGGTATAACTAGTCATCTAAGATAGTTATTATGAATCACACCACTAGAATTTTTCTCTGTATTTTCAAAATGGTGTAGAAACAAATTAAACACACACCTGCTAGAAAAGTAAGCTGTAATATCCCTGTACGCCAACACACACTGAGCAGAGCTTCCAGACCAAAGCACTGAGTGCGAGACTTATACAGGTTACTCCTGCCTCTTATTTCTCCAAATATCCAGCTTATGCAAACTAGCAGGGGATTCTTTTCTGCTCTGCAAAATTTTTGTACAAGACAGCCTGTCAGAGAATTTGTATCTGAGATAGACAAAACCGGGAAACACGCACAGGAGCTGTGGCACTCTACTTTGGCAAGGGTGCCCTGATTAGAGAAGAAAACAGAAACTTCCCCTCCATGGGTTTGTTTTAATCATCTCTCACCAAGTGACCCCATTCAATCCCACTCTGTCTTGTGACCAATATCAGATGTGCTTGCCATCACTGTGTCAATATGTCACTCAGGAAGCAGACACTTGAGAAACCTCATTAAGACATACAAAAAAAAAATAACACCTACATCTAAAAAAACCCCACTTTTTGTCTCTGTCTTGAATGCTTACTTCTGATGATTAAAATATGAGTTCTGCCTCTGCCATCGATCTCTTCTGGTGTAGTAGGAGGCATGCTTGCCCATGGCAGAGGGGTTGGAACTGGAAAATCTTTAAGGTCCCTTCCAACCTAAACCATTCTATGATTCTGTGATGCCCAGGGTTTAATGTACTCAACTTTTCCGAAAACCCAACGTAGCTGAAGAAAAATCTTTTCAAATGTAAGCTGGAGGGTGCTGCTTAAGGATACACAATAACTAGTACCCTGGAGATTATAAATTCATGTATTGGACACTTGGACATAACTCACCCCAATTATCTGCAGTGATCATTTGTTAAGTTAAACAACTGTGAAAATCAGCAAATTTCACAAATACGCAAACAAGGTTGTTTCAGTTTGGCAAAAGAGAGGACATCTAAGAGAGGTAACCATAACAAGCGTATCTATCTGCAAATGCATTGATGTCACAGGTTGGGCCTTTCCTTTGCTGATGTATCTCTAAAATAGAAAAATCCATTACAGAAAAAAAGGGCAGAAACTGACTGTAGCAGAGGAAAAAACATTGTGATAATGACAGTCATTATAGTTCTGGCCTAGGGATCTGTACTTCACAATAACTACTACTATTGTTTTCTTGGTTTGTTTTGGTTTTTTGGTGCTTTGGGGTTTTGGTTTTTGTTTTTGTTTTTTTTTTTTATCACAGTGAGAAGAAAATACAAAGAGGAAAATGTAGCTGCAGAGACTAAAGTTGGTAGTGCCAATTCTACTCTCCATCCATATTTATCTTCAGAGACAAGTTCTAAATAACCTTCAAAGGCTACGTCAATACTTGGAAAGGGCTAAGTAGTCAGTGGAAACATTTTATTTTCTTGCTTTCTGTCTGTCACATCTTCCTCACAAACCACAACATTTTAAATCAATTATTAAGCCATGTAAAAATAATTCCTGATGACTTATTCATACTTTGTGCCAACCAAAGTCCTCCTTGAGGGCAAACCTCAATGTTTGCCTCAATACAAAACCAATGTTTTGTACAGTCCTTGGACAAGGAATAACACAATATGTGGCCCACTTCTGCAACGCTCGCTTGAATATGGCTTCCATCAGGTTAATGACAAAACCCACTTTTTGTGCAACTTCAAAGAAACAGGAACAATACCCCTAAAGATCTAGCCTCTTAAGCTAGATAGCTGGTTCAAAATCCCATCACATTATTAAATCTTTGACTGTATTCCTACTCTGCTATGCAATTTTTTATTTCAGTAATGTTTTTACTTTCTCGAAGTTTTTTAAAGTTGCAAAACAGCAATACTACTTCTGCTTTTACACTATATTTATTACCTATATCCATTTCTTTAATTAAGTAACCTTCACTTAGTTGCTAAATCAAAAAAATCAGTTATTACTGATTTTTGGTACTTCACTATGTTATCAGGTTTCTACTGTCGGTAGCTATTGGTGTAATTGAAGTACAATAAACTGTACAAAAATGTTATCTTATATTAAATAAATATTAACCAATATTAAATATGTATTATGTTTTTAATGGGCATAAATTTCAGTTGGTCCTGTAGTTAAAAAGTACAATGTTATAAATATTTGATTTTGATGATTTTTAAATACCCTGTCATATGTATTATTATAAGTTTAGTCAAGATTTTTAGAGGAAAGTAGTCAACATTTAAGAAGATGCATAGTGTAATACATGTTAGAAATTACATCTCAGTTTGAATGAAAAGCTTTGTTTAAAACTATAAAATTCACATTTTAAGCATTTTTCTTTTAGCACCTTCATTTTGCTTAACAAAACATTTCACAGTTTAGCTCCTTTTAATAATGAATTATACCATCAAAAAGTCTAGATAGACAAAAAAAAGTTTCTTGTGGTTAAGGTTAGCATGTTGAAAAAATGAGATACTATCATCCTAATAAAAAGCACAGACATTTATTTGGGTATTTTCACATATTTTGTAGCCAGACTTGCCAAAAGATATTTCACTGTGGATGAAATGTTAATTTTTTTAAGGAATACAAACCTAAAATTATAAATGTCCAGATTCACAGAATGAAAAATCAATCAATAAATTATCAGATAAATACTTTTAGGGTCATTAAATTTACTTATTTGTAACACTCACCTATGACCAAAAGGTACTGGAAAGGATTACAGAAATAGAAAAGACAGAGACAGATTTTCTCTCAATGTGGAACAACTACTGGGTGTGACCAATTGTGTTTGCAAACAACAAGGGATATTTTTGAAAAGAAAGAAAGAAAAAGAAAGATTACTTCTTCATGTCCATTCTGTAGTTTCTGACAGCTTCAAAAATAGTTCATAATCCAGCTGTTAGAAAGTTCCCCTGATATTTTTGGTGCTTGGAAGGAATTCCTTATTCTGCTTGATTATCTCAGGGACCTAAATACATTCTTTCCATACCGTAAATCAATGCCTTGGGGTAGGTGTCCTTTGAAGCTGCTCCAGTTTGCTAAAGCAATTAAAATTTAGTAAATTATAAAATATCAGCAAGTTTTAATAACATAAATTACTGGAAAGCCTTGATAAAAGATGCTAATAGACTCACCTTCAGTGAAGCCATACTGTGCTTTGTTCATGCGCTTGTGGTTTAGACTTCTTACCCCTACGGAAGTTGAAACATTCAGCCCATAGAGGTTCCAGGTTAGAGTTTGACTCAGTTGCCTTAACCGTCTAGCAGCATTAGAATCAGGCACACAGGCCAAGCAAAAACAACACAGGAGCTACAAAAAGCCTTTTGGAGACCAGATTGATTGTCAGTGACACCCTTTAACCATTTGAAACAGTATATCTGTTTCAGGTAAGTAGCACAGTTTAAGGCAATTGAAGTGACCCTTTCCTTCATAAGCAAACACTTCCAAACTTAGGTGTTTACAGTCTGGAAATGAATCTTAGACTTTATGTTCGTGCTGCACAGAAAATGTTTTCTTAAATTGTATGGAATGCAAAATATTTAATACAAGGGGAGATTCACATTCCATATATTATTAATCATAGTTTTGTTTTAATTATTATTTTTTCAAGTATAAAACAAGAAGTACATACTACAAGGCAGATTTTAACATGAATATGTAGCCCAAATGAAGATTAACTTTGGAAGTACAGGAAAAATTAAGTATTCCAGTTCCTTTTGAACAATCAGCAATCAGAGGTCCAAAAATACAAAGCCACTTATGCAGGATAAGAAATATTTACTGGTAGTTAGAAGTAATACTCATCAATTAACTCAGGCAACTTCAAGTTTACCAAAAATGTATTTTTTATTTTTTTCAAAAATTATAAAAAGTGTTACTAAACATCAACTTCAGAAAACAATATCTGTTTGAATACTCAGGAACACGGGGAAAGAACCTGGTGACTGAGTCAGGATTTCAAGTTTATATTAATTTGCATAGGAATTTCAAGAAGTCATAATGAAAAATAGATAATTCAAACAGAAAAAACTGCTAAATAAGGTATATGATATAAAACAGTCTCTTGAGATTTCAGTATTTTGCATTCATAGATGTCTATTAATTTCTTGATAATGGAATTTTGGAGTCATAAAAGCATTTTTGATTAACTGAAAATAAAGAGTTAGAGACAGGATGGAGAAAACCTATTAGTCAACAGCCAATTCTTTCTACTGAAACTTGAAGGCCACCAGCATTCTTAGATTAATATCCCATTGATAAAGACATTTTAAGGGAAAAAAAAAAAATTGTCATTCCTTTCTCCTAAACTAGAGCTTTTAGCAGATTTTATGTTAGACACTGCACTATAATATATTCAAGTCAGGAAATTCTTCCATAATAGATGCTGGAAAATCACAGTCCAACTCTAAAATGATGGTAGGTATTACATAAGCAGTCCAGTGACAGATTAAGAAAATTATAGTTATTTTTTACTCTTTAATAAAATTAATTTTAGCTCTTCTGAAAGCAAAAAATATTTCCTGTTACAGTAGGTTTATGTTATATACAGACAAAGGATTAATCAACAAAACAGCACTGTTATGCTAAGAATGCAGCTAAGTCCAGTTATGTTAAGCAATCAGAAATTTCTTTAAATGTTGTATCTCTGTTTTTTGTGTGTAGAAGATCAATATCGACAATCATTTAAAACAATCCAGTGAAGTTCAGATTAACAGTAGTGGTCTAACATAGGCTTGTCTGAGAAAAATGTTTTCTGTATCTGACTCTCTTTCTGTTTTAAAAAGATAATGAAAGTCTTTATCCACCAAGTACATTGAGCTAACAGCTTTGCATTGAGAATGGAGGCATACAAAATGTTTAGCAATATATAATTTCCCTTGTTATTTTCTCGGAGATTTCTTAGTCACTTTTTCTTTTCATTTTCTGTAATCCAAAACATAAATTTTTCAATGAATTTTTTAATTCAAAATTATTATGACTACATTATTGCTTGCTGTTGCTTGTACAGTGACAACAGAATTTTTCTCTTCATTGTAGCAAATACATTTATTGCATTAACCGATATAACATCACAGTATGATGGGTAATTGCAGTGAACAAAATTATTAATTCCCTATCTTTGGAACACATTAAAGAAGAACACTGCTTGGTTTTGCTGAGATGATATTCCAGATCAAATCTAGTAAAGAAAAGGGCTTTTGTTCATTCGTTTTATCATATTTCTAAAATAATTAGGTGGAGATTTCCATTTTAACGTGAGTTACATAAGGAATCCAGAATGTATTGCCAAAACTATTTGGCAATCACATAGACTGTGCATCAAGGACACTGTGACATCTTCCATACTTACAAGTGTCCTTGTCATCAATTGGTGTAACAGCCAGTTGAGCTGTGATAACAGCGGCGCTTTATTAGAGTAATCCATCAACTTCTCTGTTTCGTCAGGTCCTTCTTTCTTCTAGCCTGGAACTAAGGAAATCGAAGGGAAAAAAGTTACATTTTGTTGTCATAAACTACCAAAAAGATAACACTCATTCATTTTACTGTCCATAATAAAAATTAAACCTTCCTTATATGATATTTTAGCACTGCTATTAAATACTGTCAAAGAGCAAACAGGACTCAAGCTACATTTTGAGCTATATCTTTTTCTGGACAATATTGGTGGTGGACCCTGGAAAACTGCAATTTCATCAGGATCTGTTATCCTATTAGCACTAACAGTGCTTGATGAGGCTGTATGAGAATCATTACATTCTCAAGACTCCAGTGGTTTCATGGAACTAAGAGAGTGGCAATGGGATTGATGGGAAACTTCTACTCATGATGGAATGATTCTTTGCATTATTTAAATTTTGATTTACTCCTACATAATTATGTATTTCACAGTCAAGTTGAATCAGATAAATGTGAGACTGTAACTGGCAAATATGTTTCACAGCAAAATAGTCAGACTCTTAATTTTAAATTACACTGAGTATTCCACAAGAACCATCTTCAACATTAGAATCCTGTGCAATACTACAGTTATTTTACATTAATATGCACATATAATAAATAAAAAAAATTTCCAAATACTTTTCATCTATTATGTACCTTACATTAGGAATAGAATTTGGAATTTATAGACATATAGGAATACATAAGGGTCGCACATAATGAAACATAAATAATTTAGGATGGGGAGAATGACAGGTACATTTGTTTCTGTTGTTAGGTACAGGAACAAGAACAGAAGCAAAATTAATAGAAAAAAATGTGACAAAATTAAAATAGGGTTTTAATTCAAATAGTATTGAAAACTGGGAGATTTTTTTTTTTTGTCCAATGTTGGAAAAATTTAAGGAAGACCTTTTTTTCAGGATGTGCAAATAGACAGTGAATCTTTATGAAAGGAGTTACTTACATTCCTGATGAAACTGGAGCTCATGATGCAACTTTTCTAGGTAAAGATTGGATCTTTTCCGAACCATCCTTTCTTTCAAAATGTGTTCTTTGTCTAGAATCCCACATTACTCATCAAAGCTTTAAGTTCCATTGACATAAGCATATGCTTAAAGTTATTTTTCTGAATTCAGGACCATTGTCTCCCCTTGCTATCTAGTAGGAAGAGTAACGGAATTTGGCTTCTGCAGCTTTCCTTACTTCTTGGGATGTTGTCTCCACAGATTTTGCTTAACCTCTTCATTATTAAAAAAATGGGTTTATGTTGAACTGACAGACTGGATTCCAGCTCCAGAAGCTAGTGGAATGAGAGAGCTCTAGCTTCCCTTTTTTACTGGCAATCTGCCTTAAAAACTAGAAAGGTAATACTCTGGACACTCTTTCTTTGTTGCATGTTTTTTTTCTAAAGAAAAAAAAATAAAGAGAGACAAAAAAGAAACAGTGAGGACTTAGGAACACAGGAAAGTAACACTGTTCTCTTTATGGATGTCTATACTTGCACTCCAAAAAAGTCTGGACAGGTTCTTTAGTGCAATGTTTCTGACACTATTTTCAGGTTTGAGATACAGAATTTTAATTGTTAGGTCTTGATTACACTTTTACTACAGGACCAGCAGCAGCTACTACAGGCACAACTAAGTTTTACTTTTTTGTGGTAAGGATCTTTAGATAACTATCAGTGGGGTTTGCATGAATGGAAATCTTGTCTTCAACATTTACAATCTGAGCTGGTCACTTAAATAGCATTATATGACAAAGTCATGATTGACTCTCTCCCCCTGAAGTGTTATATTTTTCAGACTCCATTATAACTTAAACAGGAAATTTTATTCAATATTTTACTTTCTTCTCTATCTTTGATATTAGGCAAGATGTGAGGTAACCAAAAAAGTCAGAACTTATTTTTTGCAGAAAGAATTTGGATGGAACCAGGTTATATAGGAGAATACGGTTCTACTGCAATTATTGCCCCTAAGAGAAAAAAACATAAAAAAGTTTCATTAGAACTGTGGCCATTTCCAAGATAGACACAAGGCCGGTGGTGGCAATATTGATTAAGTGGGTCTTGCTTGTAGCCTTCTGGTGATTTGTGGGGAGAAAAAAATCTAGGGTATTATTTGGTTGCCTGAATAAAAGGTTTCATGCCACTTCAAATGCCATGTGGTATCTGAGTCAGGTGTGAGATGTGTGTAATTATATAAGAAATTTTTGGATTAACACTAGCTGCATAATAAGTATTTCAGTTAACGTTCCAGTCTCTGATAATAACCAATTCTCCCAATCTGATAAAACCATACAGGTTAAAGGTCTTTCCTTTGCTGGTCCATTAATATATACTTTTTGTAATGGGTAGTAAAGTATGACTTTTGGAAGATTTTTTTGGAACACTTTCATTGTTTTAATTACCAAGAATCCTTCAATGGCTGTTTACATTACAATGTCTGAGAGACGGTATGTCTACTTCAAATTTTATACTTATTTGCAAGAGAGAAAGAAAAACTTTCTTTTTCCATGGACATAAAAGATTATTTTCAATAAAATACACCATTTATTAAATTTTACAAAGAAAATATAGAAACCTTGAAATCTATCTTCAGAATACCTTTTGAAATTATAAAAGTCACCTCTAGCATCATTTCACACTTGAAATACAATCACAGTGACCCATACTTAACAAGATGTTTCTACTACAGCACACAGTCAGTTTAACGGGTGATAATTTGAGGTATCTTTGATAAGGTTAGGTCATAGTTTGAGTGAGTTAATCTGAGTTCAATGACAAATGAACATGCTGTGTTAACTGGTAGGAGCATGGGAAAATCAGAGCTAATAGACATTATTTTAACAAATTGCTGTTTTAAATCACCTTCCTGAGGGTCTTCAAGCAGGATTTCATCAATTACATGCTTACAGCTCACATTAGTGATACACATTAAAAAATTTCCCACATGAATAATTTAGAAAAAAAATTGACTATCAAACCCCTATGCGAGTTAGCTTTTGTCTATTTAAGCAAAGCTTTACTTAAATGATGCATGACACGCAATATTTCAAAAACGTTCCTTCTGAGATCATGAAGACAAGATACAGAGAAAAAAGTGTCCTTGCAATGGCTCTATATTTTTTCATGTGTTTTCTTGTTGTTTAGCACCTTGGCATCTTTTCTGGTTTTTACTTCTCAGGACTGACTCACTTAAAAGAACTTACTTTCCAGTAGCACTTCCTTTCTTTGACATTTTCTGCAAAGCGAATGGAGGCACAATGTCAATAGCATAAGAATGAAATATAGATTTCTTTGTCCAACAGTTTTCAATAGAAAAAATGTTACTTAAAAAAACCCACTTGTTTTTCCTTTAATAACAGCAAATTTCAAAAGCTATGTGGAAGAGAGTGTGGAGTAAGTTTTACACCATATAAGGACAGCTTTTTTCCATTTTTCTCTAGAACAAAATTGGATTGTTTCACAAGTGGGTTGTTCTGGGGGAAGACCCAGAACAAGTAACAAGGAACAAAACTGAAAGATTTTACCAATTTCTTAGTGCAGACTGCATTTGAGAAGGTTGAGTTAAGCTAACTAGTGCTACTGATCCAGGAGGGAAACCTGGACCTGCCATAGCCATCAGTTTTTCACTTCCCTAGTCTAGTCATTAACAAAAATACAGCTCAAGTTGAAATTGGCCAGAAATGTCAAAAACTACAAGAAAGGGTTCTTCAGGTACATAAACAACAAGCAGAAACAGAAGGAATATATTGGGCCGCTGTTAAACGGGAAAGGTGAATTAGTCACTGACGCTGCTGAAAAGGCAGATGTTCTCAACACTTTCTTCACCTCTGTCTGTACAGGCCTTGGGAACAACAATCCAGGTTGATGCAAACACAGATCTACTGTTGGTGAAGTAAGAGTTAGTTTGTGAATAATTATAGGAGCTTTATCCCTACAAATTGACCCTGATAATATTCACCCAGGGGTGTTAAGAGAGCTGGCTGACATCATTGCAAGGCTTCTTTCCATAATCTTTGAGAAGTCATGGAGTTTAGAGAATGTCCCAGAAGGCTGGAAGAAGGCTAATATCACCCCCATCTACAGGAAGGGCTTAAAGGAGGATCCAGGAAATCATAGGCCCATCAATATTACCTCAGTCCCTGGGAAAGTTATGGAACAAATCCTCCTGGGGGCTATCACAAGTCAAATGAAGCACATGATTGGGAAAAGCCAGGATGGATTCACCAAGCACAAATCATGCTGGACAAACCTGGTCGCCGCCTACAACAAAGTAACTTGCTCAGTTGATGAGGGATAAGCAGTGGACATCGTCTTTCTGGATTTCTCCAAGGCTTTCAACACAGTTCCCCACAGCTTCTTCCCAGAAAAATTGATGCTTTATGCTCTAGACAAGTGGTCTGTGCAGTGGGTGGGGAACTGGCTGGCAGGCCACACCCAGAGGGTGGAGGTAAATAGCTCCCATTCAAACTGGCAACCTGTCAAAAGTGGAATCCTCAGGGATCGATATCGGGCCCAGCACTGTTTAATATCTTCATAAGTTATCTCGATGCTGGGATGAAGTGTGCCCTGATGAAGCTTGTTGATGATACCGAACTGAGTGGGGAAGCGGACACTTTGGAAGGAACCATCACCCTGCAGGAAGACCTGAATAGGCTGGAAAAGTGGGCTAACAAGAACGTTATGAAGTTCAAGAAGAACAAGGGCAAGGTCTTGCACTTGGAAAAACATAATCCAGGAATGCAGCATAGGCGGGGATCTACCTGGCTGAGCATAAGATCTGTGGAAAGGGACCTGGGGGCCCTGGTGGACAACAAGCTCAATATGAGTTAACAGTATGCTGCAGCAGCAAAGAAAGCCAATGGGATGCTGGGTTGCATCAACAAAGGCATCACCAGCAGACACAAAGAAGTAATTTTCCCACTCTATTCAGTGCTTGTCAGGCCACACCTGGAGTACTGCATTCAGTTTTGGTCCCCACTATACAAAAATGATGTAGACAGGCTGGAGAGGGTCCAGAGAAAGGCCACAAAGGTGATCAAAGGACTGGAAAGCCTGCCATATGAGGAAAGGCTGAAAGAACTGGGTTTTTTCTTGAGAAAAGAATGCTTACTGGAGACCTTATAATCATGTTAATCATGTTCCAGTATTTAAAGGGTGGCTACAAAGGAGGTGGGGATTCCCTTTTTGCAAGGAGTCTTGGAAAAGACAAGAAGTAATGGGTACAAGTTAACGCTGGTGAGTTTCCAATTGGACACAAGAGGAAAATTTTTCACAATGAGAACAATCAACCATTAGAATAATCTCCCCAGGGAAATGATGGATTTCCGGTTATTGGACACTTACAAGATTCAGCTGGACACAGTGCTGGGCCATCTTGGATGGACTGTGCTTTTGCCAAGAAAGGTTGGACCAGATGATCTTCAAGGTCCCTTCAAACCCACTATTCTATGATTCTATGATTCTATGTTAAGTTGTGAGAGGACCTCAAGTTGGCGACATCATTTTAGTATACCTGCTGACACTTTTTGTTAAATAAGAATCATAGGAATCACAGAATACCCTGAGTTGGAAGGGACGCACAAGGATCAGAGTACAACTCTTGACTTAACACAGGGCAACCAAGAAGTTAAACGATATGTATAAGAGCATTGTCCACTTTTTGAACACTGACAATGTGTTCTATATCTAGAAAAAAACCCAAAACCGAAAAAACCTCTCTTTCTGTGCATTAATTTAGAGTTTTGACTGCCTACTTGCTCCTTGTTCCTAATCTCCTTATCTTGTTGTGCTTTGTGGAGCTCCTATTGTCTGCTTCTCTCTCTTTTGCTCATCTCCTCTCACACTGAAATCCAGAAGCTTGTTACATGAGTGCATGCTCAGCTGGTGTCACAGAAAGCGTAATCACTTTTCTTTCAGAGTTTCATCTGACCAAGAATACAGTAGATAAGAAACTGCAAGTAGCTGCTTTCTGTTTTGCTGTCCATCTGTACCTTTTTGCCAAAATGTAATATAGTCAGTTCAGAACAAACAAGTCAAAAAAAATACCATCAATCTGATGGGTTAATCATGTAAATCCAAATACATAATTTTCAGGGTTAGCCTGGTAATATTTCCAAAGAACATGTATCAGCAATCTTCTCATCTATATATGTAGAATAATAAGTACTTCACCAATACATAATGAAGCAAGCATCCATTAATTTCTTAAAGTTACTGTACCAGAATGAGCATTAGAATAATGATATTGGTACTAAATTTATTACCATTTACATTTTCTTCACAAAATAACTCTTCATTGACGGACAAATATTCATAATTTATTTTTTTTTTTGCCTTCCCCACCCCCACACCCCCCCCGCCATTGTTCTGGAAGTCAACATAAAGAGCTGCTGTTAGCAGCAATGTGTCTGACCTCTTCACTCGATAATGATATATGGGCAGGTCAGTATTTGCTTGGCAATATTCATTAAAATTGTATCTTCAGGTAATGAACTTTATGGCTATTTAACAGTTTAAATAATATTAAGAATATGGAGTTTAAATCCCATGTTTAAAAAAAAAAAAAGATAAATCTAGGCAGCTATGATCCTGTTGATTTAAAATTTTCCCCTTAGGAGTCTTTTAAGTGGAACATGGTGTTGGGAGATGAAATTCAGGGGTTTTTTTAAAAGAAATATATTTTAACTGAAATTCAATCTTTTTATACTACTGATAGTATGACCAGCCATTTCTATGAGCAGCTGATTATATCAAATTTTAATGTAGCTTCATAACTGAGTTATTTTATTTTCTTCTTTATTGTTTGGAGTATAACGCGTCTTACGCTAAAAATAATTAGCTTTCTTCATCCTTATCTGCTACTGCCTTTTAAGAAATTTAGTATTTTTTTCAAAACAATATTTAAATGTACATATATATGTTCTATTATCCTTAGTCTACAGAATTATTTTCTCATAATCTACGTATGGGCACTATTATGACTCTAATTCCTTGCTCTTTTATGTCATTTAGGTATTAACCCATATAGGGATATAATGCAGCTCTTTTGGACATACCATGTTTTCTGGGCCTTTCTGTCTTGCCTCCAGGCTGGACTGCAAGGAAGTCACAAGACCAGACCACATTTTTCCAAACAATGCCGCAAAGCAATGACAGCATCATAGAATTGTCTAGGTTAGAATGGACCTCTAAGATCATCGAGTCCAACCATCAACCAAACACCAGCAAGTCCACCACTAAACGATGTCCCTAAGCACCATGTCTACCCATCTTTTAAATACCTGCAGGGATAATGAATCCACCCATTCCCTGGGCAGCCTGTTTTGGTGCTTGACAACCTTTTTGGTGAAGAAATTTTTCCTAATATCCATCCTAGGCCTCCCCTAGCATAACTTGAGGCTATTTCCTCTTGTCCTATCACTTGTTACTTGGGAGAAGAGACTAATCCCCACCTCTCTACAGAACCCTTTCAGGTAGCTATAGAGAGCAATAAGGTCTCCACTCAGTCTCTTTTTCTGCAGATTAAACAACCACAGTTCCCTCAGCAGCTCATAAACTTGTTTTCTAGATCCCTCACCTGCTTTGTTCCCCTTCTCTGGACTTGCTCCAGAATCTCAACGTCTTGTAGTGTGGCACCCAAAACTGAACACAGTATTCAAGGTAGGGCCTCACCAGTGTTGAGTACAGCGAGGTGATCACTTCCCTAGTCCTGCGCACCACACTGTTCCTGATACAAGCCAGGATGTTGTTGGCCTTCTTGGCCACCTGGGCACATGACTGGCTCATATTCAGCCGGTTATTGACCAACACCCCCAGGTCCTTTTCTCCCAGGCAGCTTACCAGCCTCTCTTCCCTAAGCCTGTAGCGCTGCAGGGGGTTGTTGTGACGCAAGTGCAGGACCTGGCACTTGGCCTTGTTGAACCTCATACCATTGGCCTCAGCCCATCGACCCAGTCTGACCAGATCCCCCTGTAGACCCATCCTGCCCTCAAGCAGATCAGCACTCCTGCCTAACAGTGCTGTCTGCAACTTACTGAGGGTGCGCTCAACTCCCTCATCCAGGTTGTTGATAAAGATATTAAACAAAACCAGCCCCAATACTGAGCCCTGAGGAACACCCCTTGTGACCAACCGCCAACATTATTTAACTCCATTCACCACCACTCTTTGGGCCCGATCTTCCAGCCACTTTTTTACCCAGCAAAGCGTATGCCCATCCAAGCCATGAGCAGCCAGTTTCTCCAGGAGAATGCTGTGGGAAATGGTGTTGAAGGCTTCACTGAAGTCCTGGTAAACAAGATTGTCAGCCTTTCCCTGATCCACTAAGCGGGTCACCTTGTCATGGAAGAAGATCAGGTTTGTCAAGCAGAACAGACGAAGAGACTACAGTATCTTGCTGGGTGTGGAAGACTAACTGATGAATAGAAAGAAAGTAATGTCAAAGATAACAGATGATTTCTCTTATAAGCCCTCTAGTTATTTTCACGTATGCACTGAATTGTATGAGAGAAGTGTTCAAGACTAACCAGGCACCTTCTTGAGCAATCCAAGTCAAAAGACTAGCTGTCTTAGGTTTGGTCTATAATCAACAGTGCCTTTAAAAAGCAATTTAAATCTTGAATTCTAAACAGTCTGGTAGCTGTATTAAAGATTACGTCTAAGCTACATCATTCTTTATTTCATTTCTTAACTTGTTCCAGCAGCAATGTTGGACAACAAAGAAAGTTCAGCTTGAAGAGATATTTGCTCCATCAAACCCTAAAGAGTCAGAGTGCAATTTCTGCTGAGATTCGCATTTTTCCTCCTCTGCCTCCCAGTTCCATCACGTAGCCTGTGTACATTGGTATAACTAACCATGAATTAGCTCCATTCTAGGTGTGACTCATAAAATGTGGCACAGACCAGAGTACAGAGTTGTGATGTATCTTTTAAAGGATACCTTGATATAATGCATCCTAGTGCCTTCAATCAATTCATATCATGATGCATTCATTATGAAGTAATAGAATACAGACAGCTTTGTGTCTAAGGTATCATAAAAATTCAGAAAGACATAAAATACCAAAGTGCCAAAGTGTTTAAATTGCTTTGAATTTGCAATCAACCTCACTCATCAAATATTTAAATTACTATGACAAAGATTTAAGTGAATAATTCTAGAGAATAACCAATAATGATGGAATAGTTAACTGCCTCACCAGCTGACAGATTTAAATGTATTAAGAATGGGAGAATTTTGAAGGGACCAAGATCCACCTTAATGAAAATTTAACTGTTATGTGAAGAGTTATCTTAAGTGAGGCTTTGAAGAAAAGATGACAGTGGCTAACAAAGTTCACTAGATTGTATCTGCTCTGGATTTCAATGGGTCCACCAAAAAGGCAAAAATAGTACCACCTGAACTACAAGAAGGGGCTGATTCTGACCATAAAAGTCATTCTGGAAGAATAACAGAGTGAGAGAATACAAACTTCCATACTATATATGCACAACTTAAAATAAACTCAAAGACCTTATTTCATTGTGGTTTATTTTAAGCACTTAACTTAGTGTTGTAGTTTGGGCCGGATTGGCCCAAGGAAGCTGAGTGACAGATGTTCCCTCTCTCCTGCAGAGCAGGAGAAGGAGAAGAAGAGAGAGTAGTTTAATTGAAACTAACCACTTTAATGAAATATAACGAAAATACTACTAATAATCATAATAACAACAACAACAACAATAATATAATGAAATATATACAAAACTGTATCAAGCTCCCGGGATGACAATCGCATCACCAGCAGGCACTGGGGAAGTCCCAGACTGGACTCAGTGATGGACAGGAACTGGATTCCAGATCTGGATTCCGGACTGGGATCAAAGGCAGATGAACAGACAGTCCTCCTCAGATGCCAGCCATTGAAGAAAGAGGGGCTGACCCTTGGGTCCCTTGGCGTTTATACTGAGCATGAGGCAGATGGGGTGGAATACACTGTTTGGTCAGTTTTGGGTCACCTGTACTGTCTGCTCCTCCCCACAGGTGGGACCCCTCTACACTTTTCTGCTTCCAACCCTCCAACGGGCCAAATAACAAAGTTGGTTGGACTTGGTTGTTATAGCAATAAGTATAAGCAAGAGCCTCTCTGCATACCATGCCTTGCCATCAAACATAAACATGGGTCTTATCGCTGTGGAAGTGAGCAGTTTTCTGCATATCATGCTGTTAATTTCAGCAGTTTGAAGAGGACTAGTTAGAAAGTGGAGTTACTGAACCCATTTGGTCCTGTTTTACCTCAAACCAGTACACTTAGTTACTCCTGTAATGTGAATCATGCCTGTGATTAGGTTGTGTGATAAAAAGGTTGTCTTCAGATACAAAAAGGAGCACAGAGGAACAGTGGCAGTAGGGTTAACCTGATTAATACTCTCATCTGTCCCACCAGACCCACCACAGGAGTAGTTTAGTCCAGGCACATGATCAATCCATAGAAGGCACATCTCCATACACACAAAAAGGAGCACAGAGGCACAGTGGCAAGCAGGCTAACCCCAGCATCCCCTTTTAGAAAGAAGCCCCTGCCCACGCCTCCTAGGGGAGAAAATGCATGGAGAGTGCATGGAGAATCTCATTCTCATGGTCCAGGTATGACACCCACTCCGTAAGTCACTGGGAGTAGCTCTCCAGAGCACCTTTTGGACTGAGAAGAGTAATGGTCTAGAGATATGGAACTCCTTACAGGATGTAGAGGAAGAACGTCTGGGGATTGTACAAGGTTTATTATGGGATGTTGGGGGAGGAGCCAAAGGCAAGGAAAAGAGACAGATCAAGTGACATTCTATGATGGAGTAACTGCATCAGTGGACAAGGGAAGAGCTATGGAAGTCATCCACCTGGATTTCTGTAAAGCCATTGATATGTTCCCACACAATGTTCTTGTCATTAATTAGAGATGTGGGTTTTAATGACAGACTGCTAGATGGAAAAGGAACTGGCTGGATGGCCACATCCAAAGAGTTGGCTCAATGTCCAACTGGAAACCAACAATGACTGGTGTCCCTCAAGGGTCCATGCAGTCTCCAATGCAGTTTAATATCTTCATCAATGACATAGAAGGTGTCATTGAGTGCGCTTTCAGCAATTTTGGGGATGACACCAAGCTGAGCAGTGCAGGTGATACACTAGATGTAAGGGATTACATCCAGAGAGACCTTGACAAGCTGCAGGAATGGACTTGTGTGCATCTCATGGAGTACAACAAAGTCAAGTGCAGGGTTCTGCACCTGGGTTGGGATAATCCCCAGTATCAGTACAGACTGGCAGATGAATGCATTGAGAGCAGCCCTGGGTACTTGGAGATACTGGTGGACAAAAAATTGGACATGAGCCAGCAATGTATGCTTGCAGCCCAGAAAGCCAATTTTATCCTGGGCTGCATAAAAAGAAACATGGCCAGGAGGCCATGGGAGGCGATTATCTCCCTCTGCTCTGATTTCATGTGGCCCTAGACCTTTTATAAGCGCTGATAGTGGCAGGACAAGAGGGACAGGTTTAAACTGAAAGAAGGTAGATTTAGATTGGACATAAGGAAGAAACTTTTATGTGTTTTTAGCAGATAGTTGATGCTCTGAAGGAAGTGGGAATTACACCTTGGTTACAGTGTGTCACCTTTCTGCTTCAGTGAGTTGCATAGCTTTAAATCTCTTAGACCTCATCATCTTGTGTAATGTCAACTCACATTGGCTTTTCTGCATGACACAATATAACATGATGGGTCGTGACACAGAAAATGTAATGTGGAATGACACATCAGAAATGCAAAGGGTACTGCAATTGGATAGGTGGTGTCAATTTAGATAGGAAGTTTCAAATCCAAAATGAATCTGGCAGACACTAATGAAGTGAATGTTACAGTAAAAACTGTATGTGTGAAACTGTGAATTTTGCAGTTCATCACAGTGTATTGAACAGGTGCAGAAACAAAGTCTGAAATATTAGAAAGAATGAGTATTTGTAGTTGACATAGGTATACAAGTTTAAAGTTTACTGAAAAGTTCGGTATTGCAAAATGTCCCTCTTGCTTTTTAAAAATCTTTTCTATAATCATTGCTTGTTTATTTTAACCCTTTTCTAAACTGTGAGCTCCCCCAAAAAAAAAAAAAAAGTACATGTTATTGCTGTCTTAGGTTATACAAAATGTGATTTGCATCAGATAGACAAATGCAAAAGGTATGGATGGAAAAGTAGCACCCAGTTATCCCAGAGAACACTTTCAAATACCAAACTCCCTACTTCTTAATTTTTTGGACATTTCAATGAATTTTCTACCAAATAAATCTGCTCCAGATGTAGGAAGTCCTAAGAATTTTGTTGCAAGATATTCTGTGCCTTTCAGACTGTGGTCTTGTTTTAAATAAACCATGCAGTGTAATTCTAATGTATTAGATTTGGTTATTTTTTTAGGATAAAAGAGAACGGAAAGTCCAAAGAAGAAAAGGAGAGTAGACACAAGAGTACAAAATATCTTGTTCTGTATCAGATGGCTGTGAAGTGATACAAGAAGTTTCTAAAGTTTTGGTTCATTTTGTTTTCTTGTCAAATTGTCTGTAGGACTGCAACTCATTGTCTTGTTCCCCTAGGCAAGTCTTTCTTTTTTCTTTCTTTCTTTCCTTTTTTCTTTTTTTTATTCTTTTTTTTTTTTTTAATTCTTTTCTTGTGGCAACACCTTTTCTGCCATGTATTAGCTATTACTATGGTTCAGACCTTTTACAGGGCAGGGACTCAACAGTTTTCCCAAAAGATTAAAAGTATTTTAAACTATTACAGAACTCTCAAGTTTTCTCATAATCTGTGCTCCAGAAGAGAATTTATAAATGTGTATCGACACTGATTTTCCTCACTGAAAGAACCATTAAATCATCTGTGATCGGGCTCTAGAAAAAAACTAGATGGGAAATGCAGAGCTTTCATCTTTGAATGTGGGAGAGGAAAGGTCGGCATGTGTGACAGGAGTTCTTTAGAGACATACTTAATATTGCAAATGAAATAAACAAACGTAACCTCAGAAAGTCTCTTGTGCAAAACAGCAACTCAGAAGATATCACGAAGTCTATTTTTCTGCTTGGAAAATAGAAAAAAAGAAAAAGAACTCAAACACTATGCTGCAGAATAGAGCTGAAAAGTAGGGTGCAACAGACGGGTGATGCACTGTAGCTGATAAGACAGGAAGAGTGGTTTAATTCCTTTTTTGTACTGTGTAGCTTTAGCCCTTCAGCAAAAGATCTTTCTAGTGATAACCGCTACTTTCCTCCAATCGTTCTTTCTTTTGTGACACAATTTTTTTGCAGTTTTTTCTCACTAGTGTAATAGGACAACTTTAACAGTTAGAGGGGAAAAAATAACAAAAAATCCCCTTTAAGTGCTTTTACCAATATTTCAAAGGCAAACACTACTGCTTCACTGCTTCTGAGGAACAAGAAAATCAACTTTACTGCTAGCTTCACGAGCAGTGATTTATTCCCCTGCTCAGTTTTTGCGGTTGCCATTGTTTCCCATGAAGTTAGAGTACCATGTAATTTTTGCAAAATCACATGCAATGTTTCCTGGTGAATGCTATTTGCCGTCATCATTTTGAAAGGATCAATACGATGATGTGTTATAGATGAGACCAGACAAAACACTAGAGATAAATTGTAGGGCACAGTCTCACTCAGCAGCAGACCATCCAGAGATGGTGATGGTCAGTCAACAGTTTAGCATCACTCACCCAAAAAAAGGTATTTACAAGCTCATGGTTCCCTGCAGGTCCCCCTTCTGGCACGCCATCAGCTTGTTGCCTGAGGCCCTATAGTGAATATTTCTGAATCATAACTGCACTAGCAGCCCACTGCAATCTTTTGAAAAGAAGTAACTTGGCAATCACATCTTCCCTATTTCTAGAATCAAGATTGAAGAGGAAGGGTGTTAGTATGATTCCATGCCCCTATGAGGTAGAGAGAACATGACCCACATTAATCTATTAAAGTACTGCTGAAGTGGCAAGTAACTGTCTATCCCTGATGGTAGGCAGGGTAAGAAGATGACTCAGTATTTTTCAGTTGTTTCTACATATTGATTGCTATGCTACTTGTTCATATATTAACTTCATTTAGGTCTCAGTTCTGTAAGTGTTTATTAATGTAACCATTATACATGAAATTACATATAATGTTTTGCAGACTGTGGCCATGTTTTATCATCTTTTTAGGAAAATCACTTCTTCCTGTGGATATTAGGTAATCCTATCATTTCTGGCTGTGAATCTTAGTGTTGACCTGTCTTTCACGTCTAGTTAGTATGTCTAGTATCTCTTTCAAATAGCATTTCTAAGTATAGAAACTGGTTTAGCAGAGTAAAGCAAAGGACAAGATGCCTTCATTGGTCTTCCTAGCCAAGTTCCACTCCTTTAAATTTCAAATACCTTTTGTTACAAGTGGGCTTGATTTGACAGATCAGACTCTTAGTAAAAAGAAAATAAAATTTATTTTAGGAAACAAGGAAAAAATATCACCCCCAACTCATTTTTTGATGTTCATTCTCATTGTGCCTATTGTCCAATATACACAGACCCCTACAAGCTGTGTGGTCAGTTTCAGTATGTGACCTGGCTCTCCAGGAGTCATAGTGTTCAAGAGTTTTTGTATCTGTCCAGACTTAACTTGGTTTGGTTTTCTTCCTATTTTATTCATTCCTTCAAGTCACAATTCAAGAATCAAGTTCTTTTGATTGTTCCTTTGCACATACATGATTTCTTTTCTTCTTTTTTTTGGTTAACTTTAAGCATGAAATGCACTTGGACTGTTATACACAGAAATACACATGCTGTGTATGATTATTTTTGTCTAAATGGTACCAAGTCACTGGCCTTAGGAGGACATTGAGTGAAAGGAAAACTGTAGCAGGTAGGGCAGCACTTCTGTAGCACTGGATTTACTTCTTATTCCCCAGAGATAATTACAAAAATTATTTTTTTAATTCTGACAGAATCACACCTATATTCCTTTTAGACTAATGTTTAGCAGAATATGACCCATTTCCTCTATCTTTAAATTAATTTGTCTGCATAGAATGCAATTATAACACTTCCTTTAACTTTGAATGTAACCATGGGATTTTCACTCTTTACAAGAGAGGTATACAGCATGTATGCTTTGCTCCAGTGCCTATGAATGTTATTAAATAGAAATAAATTGACACACTAGAGTGATTAAAAATTTTAAAAATTAGTAGTTCTTTCACATTTTGATTTCTTACAGATCTGTGATGGCTGGATTTATTTTATTTGTCTTTAGGGGTGGGATTCAATTCCAGACAGCAAAGTATCTAATATGAACATCTGAAAATACATGCTTCTGTGAAAGAAGTGTCTAAAAACATAGTGTGGCCAGTGCTGATGTGGAATTTGATTCAGTTGCTCAATTATGGTCCCTGACTAGTATTCAAGACGACCTATGGCATCTGTCTCGTCACCCAGCAGCCACTCCAGGGAGGCATAGTTTTCTCATAGGTCCCTTGTCATATCTGCAAATCCAATGCAGGTCTTGATGATGTATTCAGTGTCAGACACTTTCAGACGTCCCTGAAAAATCTCAGTAATTCTGTGATTCTGTGATATCCAGTAATATGAAATAACACTAAGTACTTATGACTGGAGATCTAAACTGAGTTCCAGCTATCACTGGTGCCTGGGGAGGTATCATCCCATCCTAAAGTAAAAATCTAATGTTTGGTCAAACACTTCCTTCAGTCCTACTGTTTATATGACTACATGGGATTTAGCTCCTCTAGGCTCCCTTCATACTCAGTGGAAAGAAATAGGCACCTTTTTAATGCAGATTAATTTTTCCTTTGGTAGACATGCAATTTTGGGGCATAATTCACCTTACCCTAAAATGCTAGTCTTTCCATTGACTATAAAGGGTGCTTATCAAGAGTCACTTGGATGTAGGCATCTGCTGATCAAATCACATTTGTTCAGATAAATGTGCCCCTGAGTTACTGCAACTGCAGAGCATCATTTAATTTTAGTGATTTGTGGCTGAAAATATTCTTACTCTATAATGGTGAAAGAAAGTGGGCTGTATGAAAGAAAAATGTTCATTTTCATGCTCACATACACTCAAGATGCAAACCTATTGAGGTAGCTCTCAAAGTAATAGTCATGACACTCATGGTATTTATATATCAAAGACTGTGTGCAATGGCTTGGCAGACAGGATTTTTATGTTTCGTTTTTTTTTTTTTCCAGTGATTCCAAGCTGATCAGTCAAAAGCCAGATATGAACTGAAAGCTGTGTAGCCATGGCAGTATGGCTACACATTAGAGTTGAATTACCTCAACTCCAGTCTTTCTTGCTCTGAGGATGACATTCTAACATATCATTGAATTAAGGCAATCCAGGCTTGGGTTCCTGACCCAAGACAGAAGAAAAAGTAAGCCTTAAACTAACTGCAAAAATGGTCTCTGGTTGGTTGAACAAAGGTTTTGACACGCTGAAATGAGTTTGGCTGTGTAATTTCAGGAATGTGATGCAAAATTTTTATATGAAGAAAAAATTAAATATTATTCATTAAAAACAAAGTTTTCTACATGTGATAGGGTAAACAGTAACGTGTTTATTCATTATAAAGCATTATCTGTATCCCTTGAAATAATTTTAAGGCATCCTTTTGTTGACTGTCATCAATGGATATATTTTTCCACAAATATATAATTTTATATATTCATTGAAAATGATTAAGATTATTTTGCCCTTATGTATTAAGTGCCCATGGCAAGGGCATATTGTCAACTGAGGGCTGAAAGGGTGGCTTTTGTGAAGAGAGGCCTGGATTGTCCTGTGCTGGACACAGCTGATCCCAGCTGACTCTAAATGACCAACTGTAGGGCATTGCTGAGACCCTCAACCAAGATGGTGGTGTCTCAGGGAAAGCATATTTAAGACAGAGCTAAACACTGCACAGACAGTGAGGAGTGAGGGGAAAAACATGTCAGAAACAACCCTGAAACACCAAGGTAAGAGAAGAACAAGGGGGAGGAGGTGCTTCAGGAGCCAGAGCAAAGATTTCCCTGAAGCCTGTGGAGAAGACCACGTTGAAGTAGGTTGTCCCCTGAAGCCCATGGGGTACCATGGTAATCACACTGCAGCCTGTGAAGGACCTCGTGTCAGAGCAGGTGGATATGCCATGAAGGAAGCTGCAGCCTGTGGAGGACCCATACTGGAAAAGTTTTATCTTGAAAGACTGCAGCCTGTGCTGAACTAAGGAAAAGTGGGGGAGGTTGGGAATGAAGGAGTGAAGTTAACGCTGGAACAGGGGGGTGGGTGTGAAGAAAGAGTGTTAGGTTTTTGCTTTGTTTCTCAGTATCCCAAAATATTTTATTTAGTGATACATGAAATTAATTTTCCTCAAATCAATTCTGTTTTGCTTGTGAGGTGCAAGAGAGCTGGTTAATATTTAAGTACCACTTCCTCCAAGCTCAAGACCGGTGCATCCCTAGGAGCAAGAAATCAGGCAAAGGAGGCAGGAAACCTGCATGGATGAGCAAGGAGCTTCTGGAAAAATTCAGATGGAAGAAGGAAGTTTACAGACTGTGGAAAAGGGCCTGGTCACTTAGCAGGAATATAGGAACGTTGTCAGAGTATGCGGAGATGCAACAAAGCAGACTAAGGCCCACTTGGAATTAAATCTTGCCAGGAATGTCAAGGACATCAAGAAGGGCTCCTTCAAGTACATCTGTGGTGAAAGACTAGGGAAAATGTGGACCCACTGCTGAATGAGGTGGGTGCCGTGGTGATGGAAGATACAGAAAAAGTGGAGTTACTGAATGCCTTCTTTGCTGCAGTCTTTACTGCTAAGGCAGGCCCTCAGGAATGCCAGAGCCTGGAGGTAAGAGAGAGAGCCTGGAGTAAGGAAGGTTCTCCCTTGTTTGAGAAGGATCAGGTTAGAGATCATTTCGGCAAAGTCAACACGCACAAATCCATGGGCCCTGGATCCCACTCGTGGGATGAACCTGTGAGTGCTGAGGATGTTGGCAGAAGTTATTGCAAAGCCACTCTCCATCATCTTTGAAAGGTCATGGAGAACCAGAGAGGTGTCTGAGGACTGGAGGAAAGTCAATGTCATGCAAATGTCACGTCAGTCTTCAAAAAGGGCAAGAAGGAGGACCTGGGAAACTACAGTCAGTGTCACCTCCATGGAGCAGCTCATTCTGGATGTCATCTTTTAGCATGTGGAGGAAAAGAAGGTTATTGGGAGTGGTCAACATGGATTCACCAAGGAGAAATCATGCATGACCAACTTGATAGCCTTCTATGATGACATGACTGACTGAGTGGATGAGGGGAGAGCAGTAGACATTGTCTACCTCAACTTTAGCAAGGCTTTTGACACTGTCTCCCATAACATCCTCATAGGTAAGCTTAGGAATTATGGGTTTTATGAGTGTACAGCAAGGTGGATTGAGAACTGTCTGAATGGCAGAGCTCAGAGGCTTGTGATCAGTGGCGCAGAGTCTAGTTGGAGATTGTAACTAGAGGTGTTCCCTGGCGGTCAATACCAGATCCAGTCTTGCCCAACATATTCTTCAATGACCTGGATGAGGGGACAGAGTGTATCTTCAGCAAGTTTGCTGATGACATGAAACTGGGAGCAGTGTCTGATACACCAGAAGGCTGTGCCACCATTCAGTAAGACCTGGATAGTCTAGAGAGTTGGGCGGAGAGGAACCTAAGGAAGTTCAACAAGGGCAAATGTGGCCAAGGACGTCAGTGGTTTCCTGAGGTACATTAAAAAGAGCACAGCCAGCAGGTTGAGGGAGGTTATCCTCCCCCTCTACTCTGACCTGGTGAGACCACATCTATGGTACTGTTTCCAATTCTGGGCCTCTCAGTTCAAGAAAGACAGGGAATTACTAGAAAGAGTCCAGCAGAGTGTTACAAAGATTATCAAGGAACTGGAGCATCTCTGTTATGAATAATGGCTCAGAGACCTGGCTTTGTTTACCTTGGAAAAGAGAAGACTGTGAAGGGATCTTATTAATGTTTACAAGTATCTAAAGGGCAGGTGTGAAGAGGATGGGGCCAGACTCTTTTCAGTGGTCCCCAGCAACAGGACAAGGGGCAATGGGCACAAACTGGAACACAGGAAGATCCATCTGAACATGAGGAAATACTTTATTACTTTGAAGGTGAGAGAGCACTGGAACAGGCTGCCCAGAGAAGTTGTGGAATCTCCTTCTCTGGAGACACTAAAAACCCTCCTGGACGTGATCCTGTGCAACCTGCTGTAGATGAACGTGTTTTGGCAGGGGATTTGGACTAGATGATCTCAGAAAGTCCCTTCTAACTCCTACCATTCTGTGATTCTGTGACATCGTCACTTAGATCAGCTTGCTCAGAGCCCTGTCCAACCTGACTTTGAATGTTTACAGGGATGGAGCATCTACCACCTCTCTGGGCAACCTGTTCCAGTGTTTCACCACCCTCATTGTAAAAAATGTCTTCCTTATATCTAGTCTAAATCTTCTCTTTAAGTTTTAGGCCATTACCCCTTCTCCTATTGCATCAGGGTCTGACAAAATGTTGTCCCTGTTTTTCCTATCGGCCCCCATTAACTACTGAAAGGCTGCAATAACATCTCCCTGGAGCCTTCGCTTCTCCAGTTTGAAAAACCCCAACTCTCTCAGCTTATCTTCATAGCAAAGGTGTTACATCACTCTGATCATTTTTGTGACCTTCCTTTCCTTCCTCTGGACCTGGTCCAAAGGGTCCATGTCTTTCCAGTGCTGATGACCCCAAAGCTGGATGCAGTACTCCAGGTGGAGTCACAGGAGACCAGAGCAGAGAGGCAGAATCACCTCCCTCGACCTGCTGGCCATGTTTCTTTTGATGCAGCCCTGGATATGGTTGGCTTTCTGGGCTGCACATTGTCAACTCATGTCCAGTTTTTCATCCACCAGTAGCCCCGTTACTGTAAATTAATGTAAATTAAGAAAGTTTTGTTTTAAAGCCTTCCAGAAAGACCTTATTTTTATTTCTGTAGTCAAATGCCTAAAATTTGTGTTTTAATGTATCTCAGCCTCATTTCTACGCATTTTTGATGTATTAAGTCTTGATAGTCCATTTCCTCTTCTGAGTAAAGTTTTTTGTTCGTGTTGTTAGGTTTTTTTTCCCCTGATTTTCTTTTGTTACCCTCTTGCCATTGTTCTGTCTCAGGCATTTGTTATTACTGAACATAAACAGAACAATTTAGATAAAATAAGAACTTACCTAGTGGATGGATACTTAAATGTAAATAACAAACAAAATCTTACTTTTCAGATTCTTGGCTAATTGCTTTGATAAATGACAGAGACTGCCACTTGTATTCTTAACATCACTAATTAGTTGTGAATTACTCTGAAATTGTAGGATCTAGTTGTTATATTTTAGATTCATAAAAAAGAATAAGATAATGCTATTTTTTCACCTGTGAGTTGTTATATTTTAGAATCTGAAACTGTAACAATGCTAACAGGCATTAAAAACACAAAGCAAAACAAAGCAAAATGCACTTGCTATACTTTTTTTTCCCCATCAGTGTTATTATCAAGCTCTTTTTATTTCACAGACAAAATGTCTCTTTGCAAAAAATGAAATACAAAGAAACATACAATTATATATTCAGAACACAATAAAAATAGAAATAATTCTCATGGTATACCTGAAAAACCTGTGCAGAGATAAATCACGTTGTCATAGTACTCCATATAAATTGTGTCTAGGAGCATAAGTCTCCGGTGACATGCACGATGCTAGTGTATTTCTCATCTAAAAATTTGGGTTTGATCTCTTAACAATGTTGCATGACTGCTGCATATCTTACAAATTAAGGTGAAAAATACATTTGTAAGACTTTGTTTTTATTAATTGATCTGTTTATGAGGGCAATTTTTGGTTTTGTGGCAACTCTAGTGTGTCATACTGTGGTCACATCAGTGTCTTGCTGGCCATGGCTGTCCAGAATATGTGGGGATTACAATTGCATTTTAACACCAGCAACTTGTCAGTACAAGGAGGTATTATCATGACATATAAACACCATTAAAGTCAGGGTTTCTTCCAGTTTTTTCTTCAGTTGATTTTCATTAGGTCTCATCTGTCTCATAATTACTAATTTCTTTCAATTGCAGCAAGCTAAATGAAATACAAGCAGAAATGTAGAGTTTATTTGGTTTATTGTCAACTATAAGAAGTGATATTTTCTTGAAAATATGCTAAGACTAATGGTACAAGTGTTAGATCACTTCTCACCTACCAGGGTTATCCAGAGAGTAGAGCAACATCAGTGTTTATTCCTTTGTTCAGCTTATTCTAATATGGTCTAGAGCTGGGGTATTATGCATATATTCATACTTTCATTGTTTGTTGTAGTGTATTATAAAATCAGTTTCTTAGAGGAATGTTGTTTCTGTACATTCTCTATTATTTCTGTTATTGGCAGCTTTCAATAATATTGACAATTCATGCTGCCCCTGTGTAGTGCTACACACAATGAGGTCTCTCCTGCTGAGAAAGACCTGGTATCAAAGAGATGCTTAGTTCAAGCTATAATCATTGGCATTTTATACAAGCACTACTGATTAGATAAATGATTTTAGTGGCAAGAGAGTCAAAGAAAGGTCAGAGAAAGCTCTGACCATTTAATGATGACTATTAATTTATTCAGTACAGACAAGACAGACAGTTGTATGGTGATAGAAATAGTTTCTATATCACAGAAGATTACTGAGTCATTACGGTATTTGGAAAAAAAAATAAAATAACATAATAATGGTGGAGTTTCTTCAGTCTAAAACTGCAAAATGTATTTGGAAGGGAAGAACAAGATGATAAAGTAGTAAGTTTATTGAACATAAGAGCACACATACATTCATTGAGGCTGCGCAGTCAGTTTATATGCTCAAGAACAGTAACAATGTTACGTCAGGTAATAAGGTAAGATAGGTAAGATATGTTTTAATACTTGAGATCAGGAAATAAAATATCACTTGTGTTACTGAAATTAAAACCGTGGAAATTTAGGAGTTATTAGAGATACACAAATTACAGACAGGATCTTTTTGAATGAAATTTACAATCCCACATTCATTCCTTAATGTTTTTTGTGCTTGGTAATAACATGGAAAAGTTCCAAATTTTGAAAACAAGCTATTTTCTTAGAAAAGAAAGAAAATTATCTTGGATACAGCATTAAAAAATTGTGAGTTGTTGCCTTTAGAAATTCTTTGCTACTGCAACAGAAATTCCTTTCTGTAAGGTGCAAGGAGCTTGCAGTGATTACTGCTGTTTGAATGCCCAGGCTCTGTGATTAAGACTTTTGGCTTGTTACCTTCTCCCACTCAGCATTTATCTCTTCAAAGCACTTTACTCTTCTCAGACTCTAATCCACCCATTTTTCACCCATGCTCAAACATCACTCAAATACCCCATTAACTGTAAAACTATTATGTCTCTCTGCCTCTGAAAGAAACCTGACTGGAAATTTAGGTTAGTGGCATACTTTTGACATTGTGGTCCATAATACCCACCAAATACTTCCTAAGAATTCTATAGCCTAAGCTTTTTCTATTCTGAATTTCCATGAAACAGAGGTGAAAGAAGATAACCTACCAGTTTATTTGCGTGTAACTATTACTTCTAACAGCTCATACATACAAGATCTAACAATAGTTATTTTTTCATAATGAATGACATTGTTACAGGTAAAAAGGAAAACTAGGTTGGATTATATTAATCCTGTAGTAAATGCAGTAATGACTACATTTTCTTTTAAATGATCCTTCTCTGTTAAGGTAGCATTTTTTGCAGCATAGGTTCCCTTGGAACCAAAATAATAAAGAGGTGAAATGAAATCACAGTTACCCCTTTAAAGCTATTGATTCAGAAATCTTCAGATGGATCCACATAGAGAAATGACCATTACTGAACAGGTTTGTAACTCTTCTGCATGGGGACTGAAAGACAATCATCTGTGAATCTCACTTTCAAACTTTCAGTGGACACTGTCCAAGTTCACAAACCCACTGAATGGCTTGGCAGGAGTCAGCTGTCACACAGTATAGAATCATAAAAAACCATGCGTTGGAAGGGACCTTTAAAGGTCGTCTAGTTCAACCTCACCTGCATTGAGTAGGGACATCTTCATCTCGCTCAGAGCCCCATCCAATCTGACTTTGAATGTTTACAGGGATGGAGCATCTACCACCTCTCTGGGCAACCTGTTCCAGTGTTTCACCACCCTCATGGTAAAAAATGTCTTCCTTATATCTAGTCTAAATCTTCCCTCTTTAAGTTTTAGGCCATTACCCCTTCTCCTATTGCATCAGGGTCTGACAAAATGTTGTCCCAGTCTTTCCTGTGACCCCCCATTAAGTACTGAAAGGCTGCAATAATGTCTCCCTGGAGCCTTCTCTTCTCCAGGCTGAAAAATCCTAGCAGTCTCAGCCTGTCCTCATAGGAAAGGTGTTCCATCTCTCTGATCATTTTTGTGACCCTCCTCTGGACTTGTTCCAACAGGTCCATGTTTTTCCTGCACTGAGGGCTCTAGAGCTAGATGCAGTATGCCAGATGGGATCTCAGAAGAGCAGAGTAGAGGGACAGAATCACCTTCCTCGACCTGCTGGCCATGTTTCTTTTGATGCAGCCCAGGATGAGCTTGACTTTCTGGGCTGCAAGTGCACATTGTTGGTCATGTCCAGCTTTTCATCCCCCAGTACTCCCAAGTCCTTCTGAGCAGGGTTACTCTCAATCTCTTCATCCTCCAGCCTGTGTCCGTACTGGGGGTTGACCTGACCCAGGTGCAGGACCCTGCATTTGGCCTTGTTGAACCTCATGATATTCCCACAGGTCCACTTCTTGAGCCTGTCCAGGTCCCTCTGGATGGCATCCCATCCCTCAGGTGTGTCAACTGCACCACTCAGTTTGGTGTCACCTGCAAACTTGCTCAGGATGCACTAAATCCCACTGTCTTTGCCTCTAATGAAGATATTGAACAGTATTTGTCCCAGTATGGACATCCTGAGGGACACCACTTATCACTGATGTCCATCTGGACATTGAGCCATTTGACTGCTACACTCTGGATGCCACCATCCAAACAATTCCTTATCCACTGAACAGTCCATTCAGCAAATCCATACCTCTCCAATATAGAGAGAAGGATGTCGGGTGGGACAGTGTCAAGGATCTTCCAGAACTTCAGATAGATGACATCTGTAAGTCTTTCCTTGTCCACTGATGTAGTCACTCCATCACAGAATGCCACTAGGTTGGTCAGGCAGGACTTGCCCCTGGTGAAGCCATGCTGGCTGTCCCGAATCACCTCTATGTGCCTCAGCATAGCTTCTAGGAGGATCTGCTCCATGATCTTCCCGGGCACCAAGGTGAGGCTGACAGGGCAGTACTTCCCCGGGTCCTTGTTCTTAGCCTTTTTTAAAAAGGATGGTGCAATGTTTTCTGTTTTCCAGTCACCAGGGACTTTGCCTGACTGCGATATTTTCAAATATCATGGAGAGTGACTTGGCAAGTACATCAGCTAATTCCCTCAGGACTCTGGGATGCCTCTCATCAGGTCCCATAGACTTCTGTAGGTTCATGTTCCTCAGGTGGTCACAAACATGATCTTCTCTAACTGTGGGAGGGACTTTTCTCTCCCAGGCACTGTCTTGTGGTCCATCCACTTGAGAGGTGTAGGGAGAGAGATTGCCAGTGAAGGCAATGAAATTGTGAAGTACCTCAGCTTTCTCCTTATCTGTTGTTACCACTTGGCCAGTCTTGCTCATCAAGGAGACTATGCTTTCTCTGACCTTCCTTTTCTAGTTGACATACCTGTAGAAGCCCTTCTTATTATTCTTTGCATCCCTCGCCAAGTCCAGCTCCAGCTGCACCTTGGCCTTCCTAAACCNGTGAGGCTGACAGGGCAGTACTTCCCCGGGTCCTTGTTCTTAGCCTTTTTTAAAAAGGATGGTGCAATGTTTTCTGTTTTCCAGTCACCAGGGACTTTGCCTGACTGCGATATTTTCAAATATCATGGAGAGTGACTTGGCAAGTACATCAGCTAATTCCCTCAGGACTCTGGGATGCCTCTCATCAGGTCCCATAGACTTCTGTAGGTTCATGTTCCTCAGGTGGTCACAAACATGATCTTCTCTAACTGTGGGAGGGACTTTTCTCTCCCAGGCACTGTCTTGTGGTCCATCCACTTGAGAGGTGTAGGGAGAGAGATTGCCAGTGAAGGCAATGAAATTATTGAGTACCTCAGCTTTCTCCTTATCTGTTGTTACCACTTGGCCAGTCTTGCTCATCAAGGAGACTATGCTTTCTCTGACCTTCCTTTTCTAGTTGACATACCTGTAGAAGCCCTTCTTATTATTCTTTGCATCCCTCGCCAAGTCCAGCTCCAGCTGCACCTTGGCCTTCCTAAACCCATCCCTATAAAACCAGGCAGCGTCCCTATACTTTTCCCAGGATATTTGTCCCTGTTTTCACTGCCTATGCATGTCTTTCTTGACCTTTATTTTGACCAGGGGTGGTTGAAGTCTTGTCCAGCAGGACAAGAGCTTGTAAGTACAATGCTTCCTGTAGCAGGCCTAAGAAAGCTTCATCAATAGGCTCCCCTTGATCAGATGGCCTGTAGTAGAGACTAACTACAAGGTTCCCTTTATTGCATCTGTCTCTAATTTTTACCCATAAGCTATCAACCTGCTCATGGCTGCTCTTCAAAGACAGCTCTTCACACTCTATCCATTTATTGATGTAGAGGGCAATGCCTCCACCCCTCCTTCCTCGCCTGTCACTTCTGAACAGCCTCTAGCCATTGACAGCTGCACTCCAGTTCTGGGATTTGTCCCATCAGGTTTCAGCAATGGTAACTAGGTAATACAATTGACATAAGAATAAAACCTTTTGCATTTTCTTGCAATGATTCTCAGATCATACAATTATGACAACTAAGTCCAAGGACAACAAAGGCTTATCTTTTGTTCCTTAACAAAGTCCCTGTCATATGCATGGACACTGTACTATTTTGAATGGGGAGTGCCTAACTGTAATGTGACCAAGACCATGTGTACCACTTTAAAAATGAAAGTACTTATGGGTCAGGAAGAGGGACAATTAATCTCTTAGGTCTTCCTTCCACCATTAAATCTACGAAGGATCCTAGGAAGAATGGGGTTTTTTAGTAAAATAAAACTTATATTTTGCTGAAAGCAATCATACCGACAAATAAAAATAAAATAAAAAAAAATCTTGCTTGATTCAACTGTAAACATATGCTGTAATCTGCATGAAAAAATCAGTATTCTTATGAAATAGAGGAAAGGTCATAGAAGGCCATTTCAATTAAATTGCAGTTCTTAGCAAATTAGAGTTTTCTTTCACTCATATATTTTCAGGTAGATAGAAACCTCAAAACAGAAAGTAGTTTTAAGGTATTATTTTTGGAAATTATATGTATGCAGTGGTATGCAAATGAGTCTTCTTCTTGATTTATCTTCACTTTCTAAGTCTTCTTTTGAGATCTGTGCCTTCCAATCTAAAAACTCAATCTGCTATGTATGAGATGATTTGAGAACAGTAATGAATTACCTGTATAGGCAAAGTCTATCCTGAATATTCTGTATTTAATTCCCATACAATTATCACTGCACAACCTCCATAGAAGAGAAAAATTACTATTTTTTTATTTCCCTGGAATTTGGTTTGGACATAGCCTCAGGTTTGGCATAGTCACTGGAGATGTCATATATCCTAATTTATAATAAGTAACAAATTCAGATCTGTTCTCCTACTCTCAGTGGAATTTCATGTTGAGAATATAATTTAATTCTTCCCTTACAACCTTAGAAAAGGCAAAAATGCTGATCCACTAAAAAGTCTGAGCTCTATAACTTTGTTCTGTTTTAGTGAAGGTAGTAACATTGTTGCTATCCTACATTTGAAATGAAAAACTTCTTAAAAATTAAAATGCATTAGAGAACTCTGAAAATCAGTTTTCCCCCCAGAATATAGTTTTATTCACAGTAGTTAAAATATAATTATCAAATAAAGCTGGGATTGTTGTTGCATTTGTGAATGATATTTGCTATACTTTTATTATCTCTTCAATTTTCAAAATGTTAATGTATGCCTACATTTGCAGATCAAGTTTATTATGTTTAAGTTAATTATGTTCCCAGTTCAGATATTTTAATTTCTGTTGGATTTTACTGTGATAGTTAATTATGCAATCAGTAGATGTGACCTTGTTCCTTAGCACAGAGGGGGATACATATTTATCCACAGAAACAGGCTTTTACATCTTAAATCAGATAATAAAAATCTTGTTGCCTTCTGGCAGTATACACTACTACATTTTATCTTAGAAATGTGACATTATCTCAGTAATATCATGCAAATACCAAAGAAAAGGAATGGATTTATAAAGCAGAATAAAGAAAGAAAAAACAGCAGGATAATGTGAAAGAATTCCAGGCCCTATATTCCTCTGCAACTGTTTGATAAATTGATTTGATACCAATGTAATAGTTGGAAATACAGAATAATGCTAATTTTACTGTCTTAACTTCAACTTTTTTTTAAAAATGCTTTAATTCAAGCATCCACAAAAAGTTTGTGTTCAGTTAATTTGCATGTTGTGTAATTTCTTTCAGTAACAGTGATTAGTGAGGAAATTCTGACTTCAGACTTTGTTTCATCACATTTGAGTGATGGAACTGTGAGAATGTAAGTTTAGTCTTTATACAATGGCAGCTACACTTAATGTAATTTTAAGATAAATTAATAATATTACAAATGAAAAAGATTCTATGAGTCATTATTGTTTAAATGCATTACTGAGTTATAATTAGTACACAGATGCGACATAGTTATATGTTACTTAAATTTTATGTTATGGAATAATTGTTACACAGAAGCAACTTTAATTGTATTATTAAGAACTCAGATGCATAATGAACAATGACAATATGGAGTCCTAATTAAATATACATAAATAAATGGGCATCAGTTTTTACAAGCCACATATCCACCCTTCTCTGGCTTTGATCCATCAGTCTGTCCAGTCTTCCCATAAGAAGAGTCATATAAGCTGATTCCTATCAATACCTTCTACTCCAAAATCTCTAACCTCTCTAATACTGTTGTCAGGGATCAGAAACATTCCCCTCACTGTATTAATTAAATGCAAAGGCAATGATGAAGGGACTGGCTAACTACAGAAGCAAAAGATTATATACAGATATGAACACTGGCAGTAATTTGCCAAAAAACACCACCAACATCCTTTGAAATGTTCTCATTTTTGTTCAGCCTCTGTTCACTCATGCAAATCTACGTTTGTTGTATAGATAATGTAGCAATGGAACACGGTTCCATGGCAGGTAAGAGAGAGTAAAGGCACTGGATAGTTGTCAGAGACACAAAGGCTTTTGGAAGCAACCCACTAGGGTCCTACGCAATCGAATAACTTAGTTGTCTGTCAGTTCACAGGTTCTGCTGCCTAGCTTTGATGTTTAACTCATTTCCAAGTATTATTCTGGAATAAACCATCCAGTTTGCTTTGAGACAAAGCCCATGTGAAGCTCTAAAGATTGCTTGCCCCAGATACACCTCATTTTCGGCAAAAAGTTTTCTCTCTCTCTGTGATGAATCGACACAATTCTCTATACAACCTTGGCAATGTCTCTCTACGTAAGCGTGTGCAGTTATCCACATCCCAAGAAACACATATTTTCCATATCTTCTGTAAAATATGCCTCTAGGAGTTGATAGTCTTTCTTCCATTACGTTAGCAACTATGAAGTTTAAAAACACTTAATGGTTTACCATAATGAGCCAATGTGATTCCAAGTTTGACTCAGTTTGACTTCTGCACAAACACATATAGAAGAAGTAGATATGCTCAGGGAAGTTGTGGATGCCCCATCCCTGGAGGTGTTCAAGGCTATGTTGGATAGGGCTTTGAGCAACCCGGTGTAGCTGAAGGTGTCCTTGCACATGGCAGGGGAGTTGGAACTAGATGATCTTTAAGGTCCCTTCCAACTCAAACCATTCTGTGATTCTATGATTCTATATATAGGCTATCCGTGACTGCATTTTGCAATAAAAACTCAATGGAACTGGTGGAAACTGGATGTTTTAGAAGTTAGGTGGAGGTGCTGCAACTCATAGCTGATGACAGATGCACACCAGTAAGAAGATTGGGACAAACCCAGTCTTATCGCTGTAAGGAGGGTAACATGTAACTATCCATCAAGAGGACCCTCTGGAATAAACAGAGGTCCTTGTATGTGTAATAAACTAGCGTGCGCTGTCTATCAGGTCCTTTCATCTGAACTATTTTTGGTCAAGATCAGTTGCTGTTGTCCTTCACACAGAAAAGGAAATTAGTATTTGGTGAAAGTAACACAAATGACAGTACAAAATTCATACTTTTTAATCCTGAAAGACATCACTTGCTTTCATAAGCACTGTTTAATTTACATATCAAAAAGTGTTTTTGAAAGATAAGAAATATTTCAGAAAAAAAATGTAACTTCTGTGAGACTGTGAAAATAATATGTCAGTTATTATGATGCTAACTGACAGTTAAAAACTCATTTAAAAGGAACTAGTGAGAGATTGTCAACTCATTCCCATGAATGAACCTATTTGGCATTCATTTTTTAATGATTATTCAAACAGAATATAGTATTATGTAACATAGATTTAGCATCCATCTGTCTGTTAAATTCTATTGGACATAAAATAAGATATTTTCATTTAACATAATTTTCATCATGAGCAGTGTGACATCTATACATGAGGTCACAGGGTCTAGTTTAGACATATGTTTCACCATAAAATGAATTGTACCTAGTAATTTTCTGGTTTTCTCAATAGGTTATAAAGAAAGTTTGAATTACCTATTTATGAGTAAATACACCTATTTTAGGGTGAAGAAATCTTACCCAGCATGTCTGNAGGGAGGGAGGGAGGGAAGATGGAAACCAAACTTTCTTATGGCTCCCTTGCAGCTTTAAAATGACACATAAAAAAAATAAGGACTATTGATGGGGTTCCAACTAAGATATCATCTCATGCTTGGAAACATCAACATATTTTTTTTTAAGTCCTTAGGATAATATAAACAAAAGTTCATTCACAGTTGCATCATAAATTTTTATAACAAAATAATTGCTAGATGTAATAATAGTATTACATTATCTTATCATAAAATGGCTTACAAGCATATTAAGATCCTTTAGTGGATGGTAATATGAAACACTGTGATAAAGCAATCCACACATTTTCTTAAAACAGTATATGTGCCTGCTATATTTAATGTATGACTTTAAGTTATTAAGTGTACTATAGAGTGCCGTATAATTTGATAAATATAAAGAATTATGTACATGAAACTGCACATACAGTCTAAGTAATTTCCCTGAGGAGACTGGTGACATAATAATAAACCTCAAGAACTCAGTTCAAATGATTTGTTAATGTCACAAGTAGCCCCAAACGGAATTACGGTTTCTTATGTACACTATAAGTACATGCAATTTTTATAAAATAAAGTAAAAGAAATCATTCTTTCTGATCAACACTGCTAGTTTAAATATAAATGTAAGCAATATTTTCTCCTTGCCATTCCCTCAAACTGCTCTCCTTTCTCCTCTTTTTCTCCAGTTGACTTTTGTCATTTTCTCATTCCACTCTTTCTTCTGTTTCTTTTCCCCTTATTTTCTATCCATACTTCTCAATCTTGTCCACCAAGTAATATTTTCAATCAAATCCACTTATTGCCATGAATTTCCCTGGAGAGGGCATGAATCAATAGCAGATTAATGTTATTCAGAGCATTCAGTGAGCTACTAATAAAACTATTGAATACTCACAAAAAAGAGACATTTCTTTGCAGAAGAAAATACATTTAAGGATATTTTCTAGGGACCTACCTGGGATATTCCCTAGCCAAGAAAAAAGAATTTAGTGATTCTCTATTGTACTGCTTCCCTTTCTATCAACTGTTTCTTATATAAGGCCTTAAAAATTAGAACAGGTTTCCCTTCTTCTCTCTACCTCCCAGAACCGACAATTTAATGTTTCCTTCTCTAACAGAAAACCATCCACTACTTTAGAGTTTTAAGGGAATAAGCTCAGAATTCACTCTAAAGAGGTTATTTTCCCTCTCAAATTTCATAATACCAAGAAACACCACACCTGAAATAAGTATTCAATATTTGATTATTTGCTCTAATTTAGAGAGCAAATACACTGTGTTGTGTTTGAAATGAAAGGCTGTTTGCTATTGAAATATTTTTACTGACTACAATATTGTATTATTTAAATTTCAACCATCTGTTCAAGTCAGAATGCAATGCAGAATATCACGTGTGGCATATATATGTTGTAGTAATCTTCTGAAAGTGTAAAACTGAAACATGAAAAAATCCTTATGCATGAAATCTAAACTCTTACCGTACTAATCATATAATGAACATGTATGATGGATAGGTTTTCCTTACAGTCCTCTTTGCTTAAATCTTATGAAACTTAATGAATGACAGGTAAAATGTTCTGCTTTTTCAAAGACAAAACACAGAATTTATATTTCAAACAAATACAGCCTGAGTACCATATGTAGTTCTTCATGTTTCAACTAGGATGTGAGAGCTAGAGATGGTAGAAAAAAACACCCAAAAAGATCAACTAGACGGAGTTTCTGACTTATGAAATGATACTAAAATGTCTAGGACTCATCAATTTGGAAAGAAGTTGACTGAGAGGAGGTAGGATTGAAGTTTACAGAACCACGAAGGCAGAGGTTAAGATGAGTATAAAGCTATTATTCACCAAATCCTGCAGTGCTAGACCTCTAAGGACATTTGATGAAAGAAGGACAAAATAAATTCATGACACAGAAGAAATTTTTTCTCTTATACAGCAGGTAGTAGTGAACTTCTGGAACTTTCTTTGCCACAGGAGTTTTTGGTGCTAGAGAACATCATCAGGTTCAGAAAGGGATTAAACAAATTTATGAACAAGTGGTTTCTAAACAGAAGAACAGAGATCTGCCCTTGAATATCCATACTACAACAGCTGTGAATGCTCAGGGGAAGAACAAGAGGAAGAACAGCAGATAGTGGCCACATCCATGTGCTCTACCTAAGCAGTGTCACCTACTCCAAACATCAGAGACAGAAAGTTGCAGTGGAGGATTTCTCTGTCTGATCGAGGCATGGATAAGCAGGACGTGTTTTCTGTTTCTGTGTAGTGTCTTTAAGCAATTTTTCTCATTTTATCAAGATGCATGTCAACTTCAAAAGCAACTTAAAATATGATACAACTTTACTATTCAGTCTTGAGAGAATCTAGGAAGAAAAGGAAAAGTCACGGCCACTGTGGAAGAGACTTTTTTTTTTGTTTTGGTTTAGACAAGGAAGATTGACCAGAACAATAACAAACAGTGGCAGGTAAATTGCAGGTTACCTGAAGTAGTCCTGCACTGGAGGTTTTATGTTGCAGACAGAGTATCAGAAAAAAAAATGAAAAGCTCTAACTGAGCTCTGAATGAGATTTTTTATTAGTTTCAATCAAAAAACTTCACCTGGCTGGGAATGCTACATATCTTTAGTTGTTAGTAAGGTGGTTCATCTCAGCCAAAAACTATTTCTTTATTTTATTTTCTGAAATCTCTGAACTATCACTGGCTTTTTCAAGGCAGTTTAAGGTACAATTGAAGTTGTAATTATCATTGGTCAAAAGAAGTTTTAAGGTACGGAAAATGGGATTCTACCATGGGAAATGCTAACAAGATGTCTGTTCATGCAACACCAGACCCTTTAAAAGATTCATGGACACTATAAGTATTCTTAAAGATACAGAAATTTTTATAGGCCTTTCAACATTATCAAAAGTCTATCTAACAAAAAGCAAAAAAATGATATTATCTTTCTCATCTCACACTGAATTAAAAAAAAAGTAAAATAAAACAGTCTTGGATGAATACCACAAAGACAAATTAAACTGTATGTATGGATAATTGAAGTAAAATAAAGTAATACAGGTAGATGTTCAAGAAAAAATGAAAAATCACACTTCAACTGTTTGTCATCTAAGACTGTAAATGCAAATCTAAAATGAATTCTCTTAAAAGAGCAATTTTCAAGAAATCCATCTTAGTCTACAGCACAACATTGAAGAAGACTAGTGAAACAAAAAAAAAATAGACAGCAAGTGAAATAATTACTTAGCTATTCTGGACAACTAAAATCTGAATTGTTCTGGAAACTGATTATGCCTACTTTTCTAGTTATAGCAGTTATAGATAATTTACATTTTATATAACCTACATGCTGAAATAAAATGTATATCAAAAATTTACTAAATTGTGCTTGTAAATCTCCAAACACACACACACATTCTTGTACCACATTTTAAAAACAGGACATGTTTTTGCAAAATATAATATTTAACAGGGAGCATCTTTATTCCTCTAATGTTAGGAATTAGTGTCAGAAAACTAACTACATAGACAACATGCTTTTCATTAACTGTTTTTCAGTCCATTTCTCCAAAATAATACAGTCCTAAAATTACAAATATTTTAAGTAACTGTGAAAAAACAAACATCAAATATGATCATTTCTATGATACAGAAGCAAAGTGTTTCCCATCCAATCTATTATTTAATATTGAGCAAAATATTGCATATGTCCCACATTGTATGTTGATAGATAATATTGTCATGATTGAGGCCAGTTATTTAAGGAAACCAAGAAATGGACTGAAATAAAATACCAAATACAGAAAAAAAACCTCTAAAAGTAACATATCTGACAAAATATTGTTTGTTACTTTTTGTAGAAAAGCTGTCAACTTAAATATTATTTTTTGAAAGTTAATTCAGCTTTTTTTCAAATCATGTAAAACATAGCAAGAAAATATGGATCTTAATTTTTTTTTTTTCCGTTGTATACTAGTGGGATTTACTTGAATGATCATTCAGAAAATACTCTTAAAAAAAAAAAAATAACCCCACCCTGCAAACCTCATGAAGTTCAACAAGGCCAAGTGCAGAGTCCTACATGTGGGTCGGGGCAATCCCATGCACAAATACAGGCTGGGCAGAGAATGGATTGACAGCAGCCCTGCCAAGAAGGACTTTGGGGTGTCGGCTGATGAGAAGCTCAACATGAGCTGGCAACATGTGCTTGCAGCTCAGAAAGCCAACTGTATCGTAGGCTGCATCAAAATAATTGTGGTGAGCAGGTCAAGGAAGATCACCCTGCCCCTCTACTCTGCTCTGGTGAGACCCCACCTGGAGCATTGCATCCAGGTCTGGAACCCCCAACATAAGAAGGACATGCATCTGTTGAAGTGAGTACAGAGGAGGGACACAAAGATAATCAAAAGGCTTGAACACCTCATTATGAAGACAGGCTGAGAGAGCTGGGGTTGTTCAGCCTGGAGAAGAAGGCTCAAGGGAGAACTTATAGTGCCTTTCCAGTCATTAAAGAGGCCTATATGAAAGATGGGGAGGGACTCTTTATCAGGGAGTGTAGTGATAGGATGAAGCATAATTGTTTTAAACTGAAAGAGGGTAGATTTAGATCAGATATTAAGAAGAAATTTTTCTCTCTGGGAGTGGTGAGATACTGGAACAGGTTACCCTGGGAAGCTGTGGATGCCCCATCCCTGCAAGTTTTTGAGGCCAGGTTGGATGGAGCTCTGAGTAACCTGGTCTAGTGGAAGATGTCCCTGCCCATGGTAGGGTTGTTGGAACTAGATGATCCAACTCAAACCATATGATTCTATGAAGGTGGTGCAAACTCCAGGAACCATGTACATTTTTTGTGAGAAAATAATATGTTTTTAACTTTGAAACCAATGTAGTTATTCCAAAAGGCTTAACAGCCCAGTGAAATCTCATAAAAATGATGTTTTTCTAGTGTTTACGTATTCTGGTCTTCTGGAAATCATTTTCATGGACTGATGGCCTCCAGAAAGTCTTACTGGATCTATGATTGGAAGCACAGTGCAGCTAAATGCCTTTTTTTTGTTTGTTTGTTTGTTTTTTCTCATTCAGTTGTTTAGAATATGAAAAGACATTTTCCATCTTCTACTTCTGTTTTATTTTTGGTAACCTGTTAGCTGTTTTGACAGTTAGATGAGATCATCTTGAAGGGAAAAGAAAAAAAAAAAAAAGATCTTCAGAATATAAAAGTTATGTTTTTTTAAATCAGCACTTAAATAATATCCTGACCAAGGAGGAATAAGGTCAGATGTAAAAAAAACTTAGGTAAATCAAGCTACAGTTTTATTAATTTATCACATTTGGGAAAGAGCTAAAATTATTTTGTGAAATACAAGTTATTATTTCATCTAAAATAATTCTACCTGGGGAACTGCTGACATCAGTTCCCTTTTCTCCTCTGCTGGTCTCTGGCTTAAGATTCATAACCATCCATTCTCCCATTAAACTAGCAAATAAAGAGGGGAGAGATTGTTTTTCTCCCCTTATCCCCCAGTTTTTGATATATAGGCTTAATAACTTCTAGAATCAATGTCCTACCACATTCCACTCTTCAGTGGAACTTCAAATTATGAGATTTTTATTGTATCTGAGTAATTTTGTGTGTCTTGCAGAGCAACTCACAGGGCTAATAAAATGATAAATCTAAGAAGTCCAATCCACTGATGGACAAATTCTGTTTTCTATTATAAATATTTTAATATCTAAGTTTATATGCACAAATGTTTACAAACACACACAACTATGTAAAATTAAGTAGTAGCATGTAGTCCTTACTGACAAGCTACTACCATTCTGTTGACCAGATATCCTTGGAATATCAGGAGAGCGGGGCTTGTCTACTCTAAACCTGAGGATGCAGATCTTTTAAATTCAAGCTAATTTGCAATTTGTTCTCACTTTCCTTGTCTGGTCACCTTATAAGGTTTCCTGTTCCTTGCTCCAGCCTGGTAACTTCTGTTCATCTTTCTTGAATAACTCAGTGTGAAATAAGGCAGTGGTTTTTGTTCGCTTGTTGGTTGCTGTTTGGTTTTTTAATCAAAAAAGAGCATGTTTATTTGGACAAAATGAGAGAGGATATTGTAATAAAAATAGCATTAAAATTAATACTAATATTGTCACTAGATTAGGTAACATCAAAGAACGAGTGAGTAGAATTTTAGTTAATTTTTAATTTTTGGTACTGTATCTATTTGAAAATTTTGTTATGTATTTTAATTATACTTAGTTGTCTGGAAAATCAGTCAGATTTCCTTTAAATGCTGTTTTGTATATTATTTCTATGGTATTATTCTTCTTGCAGGAATATGTAGCATACATTCAATTCACAATTTTAAAAACTGATAAGTAATTTCCAATATTTTTTTTTTATTTGTACATATGTGCTTGTACTTTAGAGCCAACAGAAGATTAATCCATGAAATATATTCAATTGTGTCAACTTAAAATCTCCTGACCTACTCAGCATGGATAGCGAAGGTGAAAGAAATCACTATGCCTAAAGCACTTTGAGAAGTAAATCAATCTTCTCAAATCCCCAAGTAGACTAGCACAGTCACTATTTCTAACCAGAAAATTGATCCTGTGCAAAGATGAAATCAGTGTCTGATTGACAGGAAAGGGTTTATACAGCTTCTCAAACGTCCTCAAGAAACAAAGGCTAATGTGCAGATTTTTTTCAAGGCTGCCTTTCGCAAATGCTGGCAAGGGAAGGGAAACCTGTAAAGCACCAAAGTCCTTGCTGCAATTCTAAAGAGAGTCATGACTTTGTCCATTGTAGATGCCTCAACGACAGGTAATATTTCATTATGGAAGAGCACTAGCTATTATGTAGTATGTAACTTAATTTGAAAAACCTGCTCTAAGTGCCTGTCTACTGCTGACCTTCGTAAGACTCGTCACAGAATTAGTTCATAATGAGCAATAGTGAGAGAAGCAAGTATTAGCATCACAAATTTTGTGGATAAATATAATCCAGTTTTATAACTATTTGCCCACTTTTCAAATTTTGGATATGAAAAAAGAAGGTATAAATATCAGTCGTGGCCGGCAATAATATTAAATTGAACATTCAGAGAAAATACTGGAACTTCATAAATAAATATATATTTTTACTAAGAATGCCCAGTTTCAGTATGTTTATTTAATGTTTATTGGCTCAAGAGCAGAACGTCTGAGTTATTTTTCCAGCTGTCTTTTCTCAGTGTTTAGGTATGGACACTACCATCAAAAATAACTATTTTAGCTGTGAAGTATTCTCAGGTAAATGAGTGTGCTTGTCTGTCACTGATGTTCTGTGCAGAGTATATCTTTCATTTTCCCATGACTAAAGCAAACCCCAGTCTATGTAGTACAGAACAATTTAGTACCCTACTTAGCATTACAAACAATGTGTCCAGGAACACTGACATACTTCCTAGCATCAATTAACAGGTTAAAACTGCATCTTATTTCAGTAGTGACAGATGCTTTGTGCATATTGAGCCGTAGTAATCCCACAGTATTTGAATAATTAGTATACTGGACTGTTTGTTTCATTCCAGCAGAGATAATAATGGGGCCCATTAGACGGAATACTATGAACACTTTCCTCTTGCTAACTCCAAATTTTAAAGCTTAAATATCACTTTAATATAGATTCTGTTGTTAGAGTTGTATTACACTATCAAGAGCCACATATTCTTCAAGTTATTTAGTGAGTCAGGATAGAATTTAAGCACATGTTGTCGTAGACTGGAGCCACTTTGTAAGGGACTGGAAGATCACAAGCTGTTCCACTGAAAATGGCTGAAAAGCATTTTAACATTTTTGATAGAAGTTTAAATGAATTCCTCTATCTGGATAAATTCAACAAGGTTATTAATTATGATTCTTTTGCATACAGCACTTGTGGCTGTGACATCCAAGGATATTGGCCAGACATTATCTGTAGGTAAAAGCAGGATCTTACATAAGGTCTAATAGAATGGCTAGAAAGAAGTAGCTAAGACTTCAGGAAGGCAAGATCTTCTTCAGGGCTATGTAAATGAAAGTCCCTAAGGCCTACAAAAAGATATTAGCCTTTAAGAACAAACTTTTTTTTCTAAATACTCTAACAGGCTGCAGTTTTAAACTTCATTATCAGCTTTACAGATTCCAGTAGCACCCATTCTGCCTCTTGAACCAAGTCATGTCCCATAGAGACTGTGCTTTCATTTATTATTAATAACACAATGTATTCTACACAATGTTTTTACTACTGGTTGCTGCATCATATTAGCTAGGATTCTTCACTCCATATATCAAGTATCACTCATTTTCATGATTAGGAACACAGCTTTCTGGGTTTTCGTTTTGTTTTGGTTTTAATTTGTTAAGAATTGTGGTATAGGTCCAGAATCTCATTTGGTCCACCATTTTAAAATGAAATGCTGTGGATTTCTATCCTTCAAATAATTTGTAATGGAAATATATGGTTCTAAACTTCTAAATTTTTAAATAATTGAAAAATTTTACCAAGTTAAACTACTAGTTAGATATTTTTCAATTAATTGTTAACATAGGACTACTGAGAGGCTTGGGGTTTTTTTTTCTTTTGTTTGTTTGGTTTTTTATTTTGGTTTGTTGAGGGTTTTTTACTTTTTATTCCTTTTTCTTCTCTATAGGTTTCGACTGCTTTGGAATTCTCAGCACAATATTATACAGACACATTTTAGTTCAGTGGCTATTTCTGAAACTCCTACGGACAAATCCATATTTGAATGCAACTCTCTGGACACCGGATGCATAATTTAGCAATCAGATTTTGTATTTGCTGCAGCATGACCTTGACATCTGTGTGCATAAAGTTTGTACATATTTTAATACCTAGCAGTAGATATGTATATGAATTTAACATTGAAATCTATGTAACCATCTCTGTTTTTTACTCATATGCATATTAATGACTATTCACTACAAGTATTTTTAACATATGTTAGATTTTTTCCAAGAACAGAATTTTTTTCTGTGTTTACTGTCAGCTAATATCATCCAGAGTTGTCCTTAACTTATGTAGATATATTTTCTTTAAGGTTTTCTTCTCAAACAGAAGTAATATATGCTGTTTAAACATTTGTGCGTGGATTGTTTTTATTTTCCTCCTTTCACCTGAAGAAAGCTCCACAAGATGCACTTGACTTTAAAATGACAAAAAGTGCAACTTGTAGTAGATCGTAGTTAAATTAAACTTAAACCCAAAATTCGCAAGAAGTAAGTGAGAACAGAACAGAGAACAAAGTCCTAATCTACAAAGCAGAAATCTAACTCACTTGACATGCAGTATCCTACTTGGATGTCAACAGATGGTTTCAAACTGTAGCAAAGGTTGAATTTCTTTTGACATTTGAAGCACAGTGGTCTTTAACATCTGCTGTCCCCTGATGTGTGCTTGACAGCTCATTTCGGCAAGGGATACACAACATCGTATAGGCATTTTTTTTGCAGCTTGTACAGCTGGGAATAACCTGGCCCACAAAGGATATTACTTTTTCAAGTATTTGGATACACCATCATATTTTTAAGATTCTTTCAATTGCTTCAGCAACTTCTACCATTTACAATTAAAAGTCTAATCTGTTATAGAAAAAAAGTATTTGTTTACACAATAGAATGTTCTTTTCCATTGCTCTAAAATAGTTGAACTAAATACATTTTTTGTATAAATGTCACTTATGTACAAGCAAATTGCTTCAGCAATAACACTGATGGAAGTAAATAATTCTGACAGAGAGTATTGTTAATATATCATTCATTGAACCATGTTTTTAATTCTATCCTATTGTTCCAGTTAATGTATCTTTTTTATTATTTTCATAAAATAAAAGTGAGAATCCAAGCAAAAGGGGGTGCATAGAAGCTTTTAATGTCTTGTCAACGTAGCAAATAAAATTTGTTAAAATATGTGTTTTAAGGGTGCAAAGTTATTGTTTTTTAGGTGTAAGCAACAACCAATGCAATTACTGAAGATAACTTAAATAAGATGGAAATACATTGAATTCATGACTTTGCTGCCTATATCCTTTTCTTTGCCAAAATAAAGACTCTCATCCCCCAAGGGGAGTTGGATCAGTGAGTTGAGATAAATGGCGGAACAGTACTATGCATTCATGAATTTTTGCAAGAAATGTATCCCAACTGCGAGATCTCCAATTTCTTTGCTAAATGATGAGAGACTTTCCCCATGTAGGGTGTTACTTTATGGTTGTCTTCAGCTGATCTAAGACTGCTCTGCCATTTCCTGATGTCTCCACTTACTGACTCAACTGAAAACTCCCCATGATGGATGGGAAGTGACAGGTTTTATTTAATTTTTTTTCCAGCCAATCAAGAATAAGAGAAATAGCAAGAATGAAGATTAGCAGGTGTTACTTTCCACTACTACCCTGATCTGTAGTATCATCAAATTCCTTTCATCAGCTTCCCTGTTCTGAAGAATAACTGTTGCTTAGTTTGGCTAAATTAACTGAATTTATGTCTACTATTATTTATATTTTTCAGTGATCCTTCTCTAAAATGATAGGTGCCTTTTATAGAAGAAACTGAACAAACACAACTGACATAGGAACCCTACCAAATGAAGACAAATTTACGGGCTTTTTAGATATGAATTTCTTAAAAAAGTATCAAGTCTTTAAAAATAATTCCAGAGTCTCTTTTTTCGACTCTAGAAATAACACCTAACACACTAAACTTACTGATTTCAAGGAAAATTCTTTGAAGAACTTTCATAAGAAATTGTCCATAGTAGAAGACATGTCTGCTATAGGTCTTTTGTCATATCTTTCAGTCCTGTGTCATTTGTCTTAGTCACCCTAGGTTATTCCAGATTGCACTGAACCTTAGTGTGAGGGTAATTGAATTAAGCCAAAAAGTACCAATGGAGGATAAAAGTTGATGAATCTTACTGACAAGTGATTAAATTCAATGGATGCCTATTGAATTCAAGAGATACCTAGTAACACAAGATGCATGAGCAACCTTCCACCCTTAACCATTATGTGATTTTTGAGAACACAGTGATAACTGCTGTCTTTAGATTATATTGTGCCCTGAAATATATGACCTTACATCTCTCTGAATTCTGATGCTGGTAAAGTTCCCCAGGTCTGTTTGATTTATCAGTAGAGACTTAGCCCAAAGAGCCTATATGTTCAATCAGTCTGTAGAATTTTGTGGCACTGAATGTCTGCAGAATAACTTCACATCATGTGTGCAATAGATGAAACCTGTTCCATATCTATTGCCTGCTGACGGTAGACACAAATTCAATGCCAAGAGCTGGGGCTTCAGCAGTGTGTGTCCATGCGTTAAGACAAAACTGTTATTCATGCAGACTGACATGGATGATCATTTTGTTATTGCATGATTTTTTCAAATAAATCTGATCTCTGCAACCAGTCTTTTTCATAATACATAATATAAACATTTACTTTTGTCTGTATCGGAGAAAAAAATGTCATTCAAACACTGTCAGCTTTAATCCATGACTTTCTATTACCACTTGCTGTTGAACACACTGAATAGATATCTAGTTCCTATGTAGATACCTTAGCAAATTTTAAATCTCAGCTCTTACATTCCCTCTCAGAGAGATTTTTACAAATAAATACAATACTTTTACTTTGTCATATCAGGCTTGCTTAGCTTTATTATTATCACATATAATCTTCAGGCATGCAATAAATCAGTTGTGCTGTCTGTAAGATCATTGCATCCATGTCAGAGTTTCTACCCTCAGGCTTTCAATCCTAGCTTATGTAGTTTTTTACATGGATGAATAAAGTTCATGAACTGATGTGCTGTCTATTCCTCAATTTCCAAATCATTCTTTTTCTATAAACTTTTGTCATGGGTTTGGGATGGATTGGCTCAAGCAAACCGAGACAAGCTCAAACTGGGACAACTTTGCTTTTAAAATTCAGGATTTTAAAATGTGACTAATTGCCTTTTTTTTTCAGGAGAATACTCCTGAAAATTGTAGCAAAATTATCTTTAGATGGTAAAGAGCCTTAAAAATAGGAAAAATCTTCTCCACTAATTAGATATTTAAACAATGATGAGTCAGGAATATTAATTCTGTATTAAGAATTTGAAAATTTTTGATAGTGAACTACAGATCAACAAATCATTAACAACAAGGTTAACTTAAAGCATGTAAAAACTCGTCTTGATATTAAAGAACTTATACCATTAAATGACAAAGAAAACCAAGGTAGTTTGGAAACTGATCTTGCTCATGTGCTGTTCTGTTTCTGCTGAAGGCCAGTATACATACATAAGTTAAATATTCATACATTGATCTACTGTTTGTGCCTTGCCTATCTCCTATGTTAAATCACCTGAAGTGATTGGGCATATTCAGGGAATAAATGTTGCCTCTGCAAACTTCCCACAAACTTTTAATCTTTTTACTAAAGAACTTCTTCATCGCACACATTTATTCTAACCTTCTGGGAGTCTGTGGGACTGGATTTTCTCCCTAATGTATTCCTTTCTACACCAGTCTTAGAATGTTAGAATGCTCCTATATTTTAATAAGAATGTGGTTAATTCATAGTAAATGTCACTACATCAAAGTAACACGTTGTCTGTTTCATGTAATTTATTGAAGAGACAGGAATTTTTGGTATTTCTAAATGTGAATAAAAAATGCCATCACCATTGGCAGCAGGGATATAATACAATGAATCACATTACACATCTGGCAGATACATTTAGAGTTGTTTGAATTTGCCAAATGGTTTTGATCACAGATATAACAGTGGTCTCCTGTGACAAGACTTTAGACAGTTTAAGCTTGTAATTCTTGCCATTATCTCTTAGTACCTAACTCTTGAATTTGAGAAGTTAAATGAAGGAAATTCTTCTAATGTGCATTTCTAGTATGAAAGGATGTGCCTTCTTGGACATATTCATCTCCTTACCCAAGTAGATTTCTCAGAAATGGTGACTAGGTTTAATCCACTAAACTATTTTTGAAAGTATTTGATGATTAAAAGTGCGTTTCCAATTTGCTCTTGTCCTTTTTAGCTTAACCATAAAAATAGCTTTTTCTTTGTTTTTTTAAACTCTATTACATTTGATTTCCAGTAAATCTTGTAGGTTTTCTTGAGATTTTGTGAATAAAATATTAAAATACTATCTTCTTCCTTCAAAGATTAAGAATAATGTGGAAGTGATACCCCCTCTCTATCAATATATAGCTACTTTATATCTTACAGTATGAACAAAACAATTACCTGTAATATTTTTTTCTCTTTTTTCTTTAAAAGAAAGAGGAAAAATTATAGCCCACTAAGCCAACCTATAGTATATTTGTTGCAGTCAAATTTGTTTGTCTTTGCTAAGTAAATGATTGAGAAAAGAGCTGAGTTCAAAGGTATGCACAGAACTAGTAATATCAATACAGAAATTAGTCTGGTAGTAGACTAGATATTCAGAAAATACTTATGTATGTTGCATATAGATTACTCATACAGGCCTACTGGCCTATGTGGTCTAAGATTAGATAAAGTTTAAGTAACCAAAGTTAGTTGATATGATCTGTCTTACACATCTAAATGTACAGACTTCTAACTGTAGTTTGCTCACGAGGTTAGTTGTGAGGGAAGAAACAGAATGCCTGAAATAACTAATGCTCAGCTCTACACAATACACAATTTTAAATCAAAAGCAACAACCTGAACAGCACTGAAGTGCCATTACTAAAGAAAGGAAACATCAGAGATAAAGCAGACACAACCAAGAATACTGCGGACAGGACGTGGCCAATGACACATTTTGCATATAATAAATTGCCCTTTTCCAGTTTGTTTATTTATAAATTCAGGGAATAAACCAGACAAGACAGAATAAAACTTGAGAATCTGAAAAGCTAAAATTGGCTGGAACTCTTTTTTGAAAGATATCCCACTGTCATCCTCCACCACTGAAATATATTCCTGTTTCTTATTCACTTCTCATGCCCTGAACAGTAGTCACTGGAACTAAGTAGAAAAATTAATGACACTATAGCCATAGCTGTAGCAGTATCTCTGAGTGTTTCCATTAGAGTTTGAACTGCTCTTTAGACATAGCTTGAATGCAGGAGTAGAAGAGAAGAGAGTTTTGTAAACAAATTACATTAGTACTGCCAAAATGGAGCACATAGTCTCCATTTGTCTGTGGATGAAACATTTGGTCAGTCACTTGTCTTTTCATTAGCTCCATGTGAGGGAGGGTAGTGCTTAGAACTAGCACATCAGTATTATCATAAAATTCCAGAATGTATTTCTAAGTAGAACAATTACAAATCACGATAGTCACAGGAATTAGGTAAAAAATACAAATATAATTGCATAATGAATATTTGTAATATCTAAAATATGGTTTAGTACTATTTTCCTGTAGTACTATAGTACTATTTCTAACTTAAGCAGTTCTAATCTATTCAATTCTCTTTGTGATGACTTTTTATGTAAAAATAAATCTTTCTAAATTTGTTTTCTTTCTGAATCCATGACAAAACTGAGTCAAAAAACATCCAAAAAAAAAGGGAATGTAAGTGAAATGAAGGTTTGTTGCCTCAAATTTATACAAACACACCACAACAAAAATGACATTAGCTGGATCTATAATTTGCCTACAGAATGACATACATGTAAGCTTTAACGTACACTTTTGACCAAGTTGCAGAATGACTTAATTTGCAAAAGTTTAACTTTGCCTGTCAAAAGTCATTCTACTTCAATCTCTGTTATCTTTTTCTTACTATGGAATTTTGAAAGCATGGTACAAGCTAGACAAGTGAAAATGACAGGCATATAATATGATTTAATATTTACTGGATGATGTTTCTCTATTTGGAAATGTAAAAAGAAATTGCATTTGGTAAGGTTTGTGGATGCAATAGGAGACTATTAAAACACTTTTTTTCCCCCTGAAATGTAATTTTCAGACTATTTCTATTTTTTCTTTTTTTCTTGAAAAACTCGTTTTTGTGCTTATGCTATGCTAACCTGGACGTGAATTTATGAAAAATGTAAACATAGCGAATTTGGGAAACTAAAAAAGATCTCTCTTTAAAGCCCTCATCTTTAAATCTTACAAGCCCCTTGCTAATATATTCATATTATTTATATTATGTAAAACCAAAAAAAAGTTTGTGACGCCACTAAGTATGGTCAAGGAGACTACTAAAAGCCTTTACACAAAAGAGTGTCTGTGTTTCCGAAGCCTGTGGGAATGACGCAAGCACTTCCTCCTTTAGTCTCCTACTTCCTCCACTGAAATGATCGTTCAGGGAGAGTGAGACCTTGAGGAAATTACACCACAGTGATTATGACCATGCAAAGAAAAACTTCCAAGAGAGGATAGTCCAGGGATATAATAGCTCTGGTTAGAATCTGTGTGTTCATTTGCTTTTCATGGAAATTTCTTCCAAAATTCTCCAGCAAAGCATAACCTCTAGACATCTCATCAGGAATTCATTTCAGCAATGAAAAAATACACAACAGGACTTTTTTTTATGTCACATTTCTTAAAGTAATAGATCGAGTCGCTGGATAAAAGAAATGTGTGCAATGAGGAGGTCTTATTCCCTTCATTTTATTTTACTGTTCTGCTCGTGTGCCTTTCAGCACAGATACTGGTTTCATGGCTTGCCTTTCACATGTATTTCATGTAGTTTTCACCTCGCTGAGGGACAGCTCCAGCGCAGGTACATCTGCAAGGGAGCAGGGGTTCACAGCAAAAGGGGACTTTTCCTGAGTTTTCTGGAGCCAGGGAAAGGCCAGGAGAGTTCAGGCAGCCTGTGGGAGCTTGCAGCTCGCACAAGGGTTGCTGAGGAGGCAAGGGCAGGACCAGCAGTAATGGAGCCCACTCCCATAAGAGGCAGCCCAAGGGAGTGCAGCGAACAGAACTGGGAAACAGAGCATGGCACGTCAGCCAGAGAGCAGAGTGGCAGTTTGCACAGCAGTTTGCACAGAAGGGCCTGCGGAAGGATGCTGAAGCTGTATCAGCTGGACCAGGGAGCCATGGTAACTACGCAGAAAGCCTTGGCCTCCCCAAGCGCTGCACCCAGCAGGACTGAGGCCGCTTCCCAGACGGAGCTCTTGTTGGAGCACACTGCCACCCAGGCATCAGGCTGCGAGGTGTGCCCTTGCAGCTTGAGTACTGTGTTCAGTTTTGGGCACTGCAGTACAGGAGGGACATTGAGGTGCTGGAGCGTGTCCAGAGAAGGGCAATGAAGCTGGTCAGGGGTCTGGAGAACAAGTGTTATGAGGAGTGGCTGAGAGAGTTGGGATTGTTTAGCCTGGAGAAGAGAAGGTTGAGGGGAGACCTTATCACTCTCTACAACTACCTGAAAGGAGGTTGTAGCGAGGTGGGGGTCAATCTCTTCTCCCAAGTAACAAGCCATAGGACAAGAGGAAATGACCTCAAGTTGTGCCAGGGGAGGTTTAGGTTGGATATTAGGGAAAACTTCTTTACCAAAAGGGTTATCAAGCATTGGAACAGGCTGCCCAGGGAGGTGGTGGAATCGCCATCCCTGGAGGTATTTAAAAGACGGGTGGACATGGTGTTGAGGGACATGGTTTAGGAGTGGGTTTTGGCAGTGTAGGTTATGGTTGGACTCGATGATCTTGAAGGTCTCTTCCAACCCAAGTGATTCTATGATTCTGTGATTCTACTCTGACACCAGTACCAGATGGCAGCAGTGGGAGATGTGCCCAGGCAGAGGAACTCCTCCTCCGAGTAGTGGACCTCTGGGAGGAGGTGAGTAGATTGAGAACTATCGGGGAGTGCAAGAGGAAGACAGACTGCTGGAGTCGCAGCCTACCTTCCCTGAACTAGGCCCAACAGACACAGAGGGTGCATGATACAGAGGATTCCCTGTCCTCTCTCTGCCTGGATGAATGAGGTAACTTAAAGGATAGGAGGCAATGGGAACAAGTTCCTTCCCATCAAAGCAGGTGTGTCTCCCCAGTAACTCCCACACCTTCTCAGTTAACTTTGCAAAAGAGGTATGGGACTCTGCAAGTGGAAGAAAATCATAACAAGGAAAATGATTCAATGTGTGTGGAGGTGTCACTGAGGTTAAGCCAAACTACACCCCACATCAAAACCTCTTTAGTAAAGAAAAAAAGACAGGTCATTGTTGTAGGTGACTCCCTCCTGAAAGGAGCGGAAGGCCCAATATGCAAACCGGACCCACTTCTCAGGGAAGTCTGCTGCTTCCCTGGGGCCTGTATTAAAGATATAAAGAGAAAGCTTCCTTCCCTGGTATGTCCTTCAGATGACTACCCATTACTGATTTTTCAGACAGGCAGCAATGAACTGGCAACAAGAAATCCAAGGGCAAACAACAAAGACTTCCAGGCCTTGGGACAACTGGTTAACGGATCAGGAGCACAAGTAACGTTCTCCTCTATCATTCCAGATGCAGGGAAGGATGAGAGAAGATCAATACCTGGCTCTGAGCCTGCTGTCAGTGGCAGGACTTTGTGTTTTTTTGATCAAGGGTCGGTTTAAACAACACCAGGCCTGCTGGTGACTGACAGGGTACACCTGTCTCAAGGGGGAAAAGGTTCTTGGCACAGGAGTTGGCAGGGGCCACTGAAAGGACTTTAAACTAGATTTGAAGGGGGAAGGGGATGAAAACAGGCTTTCTGGAGGTAAGCCTGGAGGTGGTATGCCAATGTCTGTGGGATAGATGGTAGTGAGGTCCCTTGGCCTGTTGACTCAGTGAAGATAGGGCATGGAGATTCGTACATCAGCAGAGATGTGAGGGTCATTGGTGGATTAGAAATTTTGGCCGCACCTGGGAATAGTCAAGCAGGAATTATCGTTTCTCCCAGTAAAAAGCTGAGAGAGCTGACTAGGGAAGGTGCCCTGCTAGACCTGCTGTGTGTGAACAGAGAAGGACTTGTGGGGAATGTGATGGTTGGAGGCTGTCTTGGCCATAGTGATCATGAAATGACAGAGTTTTTGATTCTTGGAGAAGTAAGGAGGGGAGTTAGCAGAACCGTCACCTTGGACTTCCAGAGGGTCGAATTTGGTGTTTTCAGGAGATTGGTTGACAGAGTCCCTTGGGAGGCAGTTCTGAAGGGCAAAGGTATCCAGGAAGGCTGGAAGTTTTTCAAGAAGGAAGTCTTAAAGGCACGGGAGCAGACCATCCTCATGTGCTGAAAAATGAGCTGTTGGGGAAAAAGACCAGCGTGGCTGAACAGAGAGCTATGGTCAAAATTCAGGGAAAAAAAGAAAATTTATGGCCTTCTTTGGAAGAAGAGGGAGGCCACTCAGGAGGACTACAAAGATGCNGAGGTATTTAAAAGACGGGTGGACATGGTGTTGAGGGACATGGTTTAGGAGTGGGTTTTGGCAGTGTAGGTTATGGTTGGACTCGATGATCTTGAAGGTCTCTTCCAACCCAAGTGATTCTATGATTCTGTGATTCTACTCTGACACCAGTACCAGATGGCAGCAGTGGGAGATGTGCCCAGGCAGAGGAACTCCTCCTCCGAGTAGTGGACCTCTGGGAGGAGGTGAGTAGATTGAGAACTATCGGGGAGTGCAAGAGGAAGACAGACTGCTGGAGTCGCAGCCTACCTTCCCTGAACTAGGCCCAACAGACACAGAGGGTGCATGATACAGAGGATTCCCTGTCCTCTCTCTGCCTGGATGAATGAGGTAACTTAAAGGATAGGAGGCAATGGGAACAAGTTCCTTCCCATCAAAGCAGGTGTGTCTCCCCAGTAACTCCCACACCTTCTCAGTTAACTTTGCAAAAGAGGTATGGGACTCTGCAAGTGGAAGAAAATCATAACAAGGAAAATGATTCAATGTGTGTGGAGGTGTCACTGAGGTTAAGCCAAACTACACCCCACATCAAAACCTCTTTAGTAAAGAAAAAAAGACAGGTCATTGTTGTAGGTGACTCCCTCCTGAAAGGAGCGGAAGGCCCAATATGCAAACCGGACCCACTTCTCAGGGAAGTCTGCTGCTTCCCTGGGGCCTGTATTAAAGATATAAAGAGAAAGCTTCCTTCCCTGGTATGTCCTTCAGATGACTACCCATTACTGATTTTTCAGACAGGCAGCAATGAACTGGCAACAAGAAATCCAAGGGCAAACAACAAAGACTTCCAGGCCTTGGGACAACTGGTTAACGGATCAGGAGCACAAGTAACGTTCTCCTCTATCATTCCAGATGCAGGGAAGGATGAGAGAAGATCAATACCTGGCTCTGAGCCTGCTGTCAGTGGCAGGACTTTGTGTTTTTTTGATCAAGGGTCGGTTTAAACAACACCAGGCCTGCTGGTGACTGACAGGGTACACCTGTCTCAAGGGGGAAAAGGTTCTTGGCACAGGAGTTGGCAGGGGCCACTGAAAGGACTTTAAACTAGATTTGAAGGGGGAAGGGGATGAAAACAGGCTTTCTGGAGGTAAGCCTGGAGGTGGTATGCCAATGTCTGTGGGATAGATGGTAGTGAGGTCCCTTGGCCTGTTGACTCAGTGAAGATAGGGCATGGAGATTCGTACATCAGCAGAGATGTGAGGGTCATTGGTGGATTAGAAATTTTGGCCGCACCTGGGAATAGTCAAGCAGGAATTATCGTTTCTCCCAGTAAAAAGCTGAGAGAGCTGACTAGGGAAGGTGCCCTGCTAGACCTGCTGTGTGTGAACAGAGAAGGACTTGTGGGGAATGTGATGGTTGGAGGCTGTCTTGGCCATAGTGATCATGAAATGACAGAGTTTTTGATTCTTGGAGAAGTAAGGAGGGGAGTTAGCAGAACCGTCACCTTGGACTTCCAGAGGGTCGAATTTGGTGTTTTCAGGAGATTGGTTGACAGAGTCCCTTGGGAGGCAGTTCTGAAGGGCAAAGGTATCCAGGAAGGCTGGAAGTTTTTCAAGAAGGAAGTCTTAAAGGCACGGGAGCAGACCATCCTCATGTGCTGAAAAATGAGCTGTTGGGGAAAAAGACCAGCGTGGCTGAACAGAGAGCTATGGTCAAAATTCAGGGAAAAAAAGAAAATTTATGGCCTTCTTTGGAAGAAGAGGGAGGCCACTCAGGAGGACTACAAAGATGCTGTGAAGCTATGTAGGGAGAAAATCAGACAGGCCAAAGCCCAACTAGAACTTAACCTGTCTTCTGATATTAGGACAATTTAAAAAAGTTTTGATAAATACATTCACAATAAAAGGAGGACTAAGGAGAATCTCCATCCTTTAGCAGATGGGGGTAGGAACATAGTGACAAAAGATGAGGAAAAGGCTGAGGTACTCCATGCCTTCTTTGCCTCAGTCTTTAACAGTTAGACAAGTTGTTCCCTGAGTACCCAGCCCCCTGAGCTAGTAGACAGGGACAGGGAGCAGAATGAAGCCCCCATAATCCAAGGGGAAATGGTGAGGGACCTGCTATAGCATTTTCACATGCACCAGTCTATGGGGCCAGTCAGGATCCACCCAAGGGTACTGAGGGAGCTGGCAGAAGTGCTCACCAAGCCACTTTCCATCATTTATCAGCAGTCCTGGCTAACTGGGGAGGTCCCAGTTGACTGCAGGTTAACAGATGTGACACCCATCTAAAAGAAGGGTCAGAAGGAGGATCGGGGGAACTACAGGCCTGTCAGTCAGTTCTCAGTGCCAGGGAACATTATGGAGAAGATCATCCTGAGTGCCATTACACGGCACATGCAGGACAAGCAGGTGATCAGGCCCAGTCAGCATGGGTTCATGAAAGGCAGGTCCTGCCTGACTAACCTGGTCTCCTTCTGAGACAAGGTGACCCGCTTGGTGGATGAGGGAAAGGCTGAGGATCTTGTTTACCAGGACTTTAATAAAGCCATCGACACGATTTCACACACATTCACCTGGAGACACTGGCTGCTCATGGCTTGGATGGGTGTATGCTTTACTGGATAAAAACTGGCTGGAAGACTGGGCCCAAAGAGTGGTAGTAAATGGAGTTCAATACAGTTGGTGATTGGTCACAAGGGGTGTTCCCCAGTGCTCAGTATTGGGGCTGGTTTTGTTTAATAACTTTATCAACAACCTGGACGAGGGAATTGAGTGCACCCTCAGTAAGTTTGCAGACAGCACCAAGTTAGGTGGAAGTGCTGATCTGCTTGATGGTAGGATGGGTTTACAGGGGGATCTGGCCAGGCTGTATTGATGGGCTGAGGCCAATGGTATGAGGTTCAATAAGGCCAAGTGCCAGGTCCTGCACTTGCGTCACAACAACCCCCTGCAGCGCTACAGGCTGGGGGAAGAGCGTCTGGAAAGTTGCCTGGCAGAAAAGGACCTGGGGGCGTTGGTGAGCAGCTGGCTGAATATGAGCCAGCAATGTGCCCAGGTGGCCAAGAAGGCTAACAGCATCCTGGCTTGTATCAGGAACAGTGTGGTGAGCAGGACTAGGGAAGTGATCATCCTGCTGTACTCGGCACTGGTGAGGCCCTACCTTGTATACTGTGTTCAGTTTTGGGCCCCTCGCTACAAGAAAGACATTGAGATTCTGGAGCAAGTCCAGAGAAGGGCAACGAAGCTGGTGAGGGGTCTTGAGAACAATTTTATGAGGAGCTGCTGAGGCAACTGTGGTTGTTTAGCCTGCAGAAAAAGAGGCTTATTACTCTCTACAGCTACCTGAAAGGAGTTTGTAGAGAGGTGGGGGTTAGTCTCTTCTCCCAAGTAACAAGTGATAGGACAAGAGGAAATGGCTTCAAGTTCTGCCAGGGGCGTTTTAGGATGAATATTAGGAAAAAGTTCTTAACCAAAAGGGTTGCAAAGCATTGAAACAGGCTGCCCAGGGAAGTGGTGGAATCACCATCCTTTCAGGTATTTAAAAGATCTGTAGGCATGGTGTTTAAGGACATGGTGTAGGCATTTTAGCAGTGTTAGGTTGATTTTTGGACTTGATGATTTTAAAGATCTTTTTTTAAAGATCTCTTCCAAGCTAGATTATTCTATGATTCTATGATTCTTTGATTTTCATTCAAGTGTTGACTTGACCTGACCCTTTTGAACCCGTATAATCTGACTACCACAGCATGACAAAAAGTTTTTGAAACTGTAATAAAGAACTCAGTTTCATTTATGCACTATAGATGTTTTTTAGCTTCCATTTCCTTTTCTCTTCCTTGCTTGAGTGCCACATAATTATAAAAATGCAGTCATAAGTCAAAAACAGACCGTAAACTCTTAGAACATTATAAGATTATGTATGATGAAAACTTTATGCTGTTTACTTCAGTAGAGAAAGACTAAAGGAAGTGGGACTGTATAATAATTCATACATATTGTATGTTCCATCTGGTAGTTATTTGGTATTGTTTAATTGATAAGTCTAAGGGGTTAACTCAAGCAGAAGCTGACAGTATATATAGAAGAAGGGAGACAATTCGTTGACAGCAGCTGTTCCAGCAAATACCTGAGACAATGCAGAAAACTAAATGCTTTGAAGTCTATCCCTGCCCTCCTGCTGAGCTGTCAAACTGGTTTGATCAAGCTCCAGTCACAGATGCAAACAGAAAGATTTTCATTAACTTTATAAAGGGACATACTTCCTAAAGCTGGACTCAAAGCTTAGCTGAAACCAAACTTCCACATCTGAGATCTTTAGATAAGTTTGGCCTGCATAAGTGTTCAGGTAAGACAGATATTCAATGAATCTTGTTCTTGTATTGGAACTTTTTCAGCTGTTATTCCCATTTTAAATTCAGACAATATTTTATTTGGCAAAGGCTGTTTCAGATCACTGAATTAACCAATTCATTACAGCTCTGAGAAAGCTTGCGAGCCTCAAATCTATTTAGACCTATTCATTAATCACATAAATTTCAGTAAAAGGATTAGGTCAAAGATAATATGCAGTTCCACTGTCATGCAGGTCTTGACTCAGGTAGAGGTCAAAAATACAACTAGATCTGATGTTATGACAAGGATGACCTAGATGTGAGTACATAATGAGACAGGGAATTATGTCAGTAAATATTGTTCTAGCTAGTGTGTAAAGTGAGAGCAGATATACTTGTGTGTCAATTACAGATTCAACGAAAGAAAATTTCAAACACTAGGAGAGCCCTATTATTAAAAATTTAAACCACATAAAACCATGGTTAACATGTGATATTCGGCTTTATTCTAGAAAATAAAAATCTTTACTACTTAATAAGACTTCTTGAAATACACCTCCAGTTCTTACATGGTTGCTTGCTTAGCAGTTTTTGCTGTTTAGTAGTATAACACAGCTCATGAACACAAAATTTGGTGTATTTTTCTTCTCTTGTTCAACCTTGAGAGAACTACAAGGGCAGAATCTATTTGGTGACAGTGGGATTCATCTAATCAAAACCAGACAGCTAAAGTAGAAATGCTTATGTCTGAAATAATCATTCCAGACTCCCTTCATAGTCAATAGTGGAAAAAAGACACTTGTAGTGTATGATTTATACTTGTAGGGTATGATTTATTCTATTCTAAGATAGTCATGTAAAGCAGGACAGAAGAATTCTATGTTGTTGCTCAAGACAGCTTCCAGTTACTGTGGAGTTTAATGACAGTTAGAACAAAATCAGCATGTTGAAGTCAGGAATGCTGCAGTGCTAAAATCTGAGTAAAAGCCTGGAAAAGCAGCTTAAGGTCCTGAGAGGCTCCATCTGTGAATGGAAGTTATAAAGCCATCAATTGCCAGCTTAGTGTAGCCTGAGAGCTGGGGTGTCTGTCCCATGTCAATGCACATGGCTGCTGTTTTCCCGTTTCAAGGTTTGTCCATCGGGGAGGCTGGGCATGTGTTGCAGAAAGTGACACACACACACACACACACACACTTTGAGTCTTCTTAGAAACAGGCTTTCCTCCTACTTATCTGCTAGTCCAACTTGACATTTGCTACTGAATGACGCACATACATTGGGCTAAAATCACTAGGGAAAAATATCCACTCTGGTCCTTCCAGTTGTTGGCATGTAAACTTTGCAGCACTCACAGGTGGCATAAAGTACACAGAATATTTAAGAAAGGATTTAATGAAAAGATAGGATAGATGACAGTGATTAAGCAATGCTCGGTCATACAAGCACAGTGACTGGTATCTGTTTGTATGTGACCAACCACATATATCCTTCCTCTTCCCTATTTTTCCCCACTTATTCCTTACCAATCTGCCCTGATTCCCCCTTTTCCCACCTCTGCTCTCCCCTTAAAAAGGCCGGTAATAGATTTTTCACAGTTCCACAAGCCCGTTCTGGTAGCCCAAGATAAGTGTCACAAAGTCCCACAGGGACTAGTCCAGTATCTCCTAATATTCATGCTAGTCTTCTTTCCCCTTCCTTATCAGTTACAAAGTTCAGGTCAACTCCCTTGAAGGCTATAGCTGAATGTTTTTTTAATGGCCCATCAATCAGCCAGGAAGAGTTCTGGTCTTTGTTATTGTCTCTGTTATCACCTGCTCCTCAGGTTTGTGTATCTGTGTGTTTAATTTATCGCTTTCTTTGTTATTTGTTATTTCTTTTATACTAAATAGTCCTTATCCAGATAACTTAATGAACCAGATGCTCTCACATTCCACATTCCCTTACACTGCCCAGACTGATTTTCCAGTGCCAGCTGATGCTTATTCTAGTTATCTTACCTTTACTGTACATTTATGGGAGCATGCCCTGGTTCCCATTTGAGGCATAACTCCTTGGAGTTTTGGGGGCTTTTTTGTTGTTATTTTTCAAATTGAAACCAGAAATGGACAAGTAATAAGCTCTGCCATAATCTTCTGCGTGTTCATCTCTTTCAGACTACATAGTCTGATTTTGACTCATTCTTAGACGTTGTGACCACATGCAGTTTAAAATCGACTGGAACGTTCACACAATCATTAAAAAACAGATGGGTCAGAAAAGTAATCTGTTGCTGAGAGGAAGCCCAATGGAGATCTCTGTAAGAAAGACGTCACCAACAAGAAAGCAAGCTGCAACTGTGAATGAAAGGAATCAAATGTTTTTAAAAGAAAATGATCTTTTACTATTACTGTTCAAGTTATTGTACACACTAATTTTCAGTAATCCTAGCTAAATACTATCTCAGAAACTACTTCTTTTTACTTGGACTCTCAGGTGTTTCTGTTGAACACTGTATTTACATAATCCCATGTGGTTATGTATGAGTTCATGAAAAAGCAATGAGTTTGCTAGAAGGTAACTGGAAGGAATTTATATCCTGTAATTTTGAAAGCACAGTTCTTACATTATCTCATTTGCAGTAGCCTGTCTGGACATTAACGCCTGGTTCTGGCTTTTTTTTCTGGTTGCTCTTCATTCAGCTTACTAGTAATGCTGTGTTTTTCAGGCAAAATTTCATTCATTTATAGAGACCTACTTGACAAGAACTTTGCCCTTGGACTAAAGCAATATAAACATTAGATTGAATGACAACCATACAGTTGTAGAAAAATGTAGCTTGAAAGGAAGCTGTTGATGCTACAAAAAGGAGGGGAGAAGTGAAGGGAAAGAGCTTATGAGGGAAAGCCTAGGGAAATTTCTGGAGAGTTTGTTCTGTTATTCTGATTATTGCTGGGAAAATAAATTAGAGTGATGATACAAAATTCTTCCCATCCTTACAGTAATCTTTATCCGAAACTCTTCTTTGATGACAATAGCAGAAACAATCAATTTAGGTTTCCAGGAATCTCTCATGCTTGGTTTTTTTTCAAGAAATATAACAGGATCTGCAGTTGCCTCAAGCAACTCCTACTTTATTAACACATAACATTAGTTCTTGTCCTTTCCTTCCACCTACATTTCCACAACATCTATCTCCACAACACATTCCTGTACCCACACACTATATGCTTAAATCGGAATTACAACACTTGCAGAATGAAGTTTCTCTCCTTTTTGTACTAGTATATCATTTATCTCAGTGGCTGTATTTGCAATTGAAAAATTCACAGTACACATTCCAGTTAATTTTAAAAATATTTTGGAAATTTGGGATTGAAGGACAAAGCCTTGATTGTTAGGTAACTAGTACTGCACTGTTTAATAATTAGCTAATTTACTAAGATGAAGGTTAATATCAGTAAAGACTAATGATGACAAGAAAACTATTGGAAGATTTTTCAGGACCCATGATGATATACGGCAGAAACCAGTCAAATTACAGGCCCAAACTTCTTCATAGCTAATTTATGCTCATTCCTTCTAGATGAATATTATCTTTAAACAAGTCTTTATCCCCCACTTCCTTCCCCCCCTTACATTAATATATAGATATTAATTTAAATTCCCTCTAGTTTTGTTTTGTTTGGTCAGTATAGACCTTTTTGATGTATTCCCCTCACTGCATTATTCTTAAAGCCTTTCATTACATCTGTTACCCTCTTAGCCTCTTGTATCTATATGATGCTTACTTTTCATATGCAAATTTCAAATTAGTTCCTTACACAATGACATTACTACTTCCTTATCTGTATTAGGAATACATTACTATAGGAACACTTTTATTTATTCAGTTATATATTTATTTATTTATTTAAATAATTATATCTATTTTATGGCTCATAAACATTTATAAATATATGCATTCATATGCATAACCTGTTTCTTCTCTTCACGACTGATGACTCCCCATTTTATGTCTTGTCTTTCTCTACATTTATTTTTGATCCCTGGAACCTGTAATGTATGATAACTAGTAGTTCTACAGGCTGTTATCTTGCCTTCTGCTGCTGGTATAGAGTTGCAAATCCAGTAAGATGTGAAGAGGAAGGATGGAAGACAAGGCTTTATACATCTTTCCTTGATTTAAAAAGGCCAAATACTCATGTGAATTTTCTGAATTTGTTCACCTACTGGAGTCAGGCTTTCCCAACTACCTGATGCTTTGCCTGCCAATACCTTGGGGAAAGAAAAGAAAGAAAACAATACATTTCAAAAGGCAAACTGGTTTTGTTCTGTAACAAAAAACAAGTGAAGCATCACACTGAAGTCTTAAAGGGCTGCTTTGTATACCAACTGACTTTTGCTCACATAATATTTAGCCTTTGAATCGGGGAACCTTTAAACAGAAGAATTCAATTTAGCCTTGCTGTTTCATATTCAAAATGCCTTTTAGTACTAGAAACTCTTGGAGAAAATATCATTGTCCAATAAACTTAGTGTCATCCCCCTTCACAAAACATGTTAACAATTTTACATATAAAATATTTTACATAGCTTCAGTTGCAAGTCAGATAAGTTAGATTTTTTCATTACTTGAGTTTGACAACTTCTGTTACAGAAATGGAATAAATTCAATGACAGCAATCTTCTTATGCTTGGTCAGGATACTAGTGTATTTGGTTTTTTTTTTTTTTCTTTTTCAGTTCTGTAGTATGCACCTGTAGATAGAGAAGACATTCAATTCTTGTTTTTTAGATTTCAAGAAATGGATTTGCATCTGTCTGCAACTGAAATATGATCATTTTAGAACAAAAAAGAAAATAAAGACATCTTGGACCACGCAATCTGGACCACACAGGCATGAAGTTAAGATGTTTCAAAGTCTAATTCAATGCATATTTCACACATTCGGAAGTGAAAACATGGTGAAGTAATAATGTAAAGTGTGAAATCAGACGTTTTGTTGCTAAAGGGTACAAAAACAATATGGGTGATGCTAGCAAATCATACTCTGTATTTCTGTATGATAATGATATTCTGAATGTTTTAATGCAGTATTACACCAAAATTGTATTGTTCATCAGGATCAAGTAACAGACAAGGAGGTTGGCATACAAACATATAAACTGAGATTGCTATATTAACAGCATCATATTCTATATATTAATGAGAGATTCCTTCTTTATCCCTTTGTAAATCTAAGCAGTAAGTAGTCAACCAAGAAAAGCTCTGAATTTTAAAGGTTGTTCACCGATTTACACGGTATTTTCTAATAAACAGGAATAGAACCACTTAGCAAAACAAAAGGTTTTTTACTTTTATTTTAAAAGGTTATATACTTTACACTGACAATAAGACTAAGACTTAGCACACAATACGTAAGCTTTAAAACTAAGTTGTATTAATGAAAAGTTTAACAAAGAGATCTAAATGTACTCATTTTTACAGAAATGCTGTCTTTTGATTTGGTCTCATTCACTCTAAAGAGTAAAATAAATATTCAGAAAAATCTTTATTATTCTCCATATTTAAAAGGAATTAAATAAACAGTAATTTGGAAATATGCAAATCATCTTGTACTGACCAAATACAGAAAAAAACTTAAAGGAAGTGCTTGTTGGTGGGAGGCCCATGGATGTTAATTTGAATAAGGGTTGAATGGTGTCAGATAAAGCAGTTCCAAAATAATTTCCATGGTTGTAGATATCTTTTTAAATGACAAAGTCCTGTTTTGGGAGAATTTTCACTACAAAATCAAATATAATTCATACATTTACAGTCCATATAATAAAACTTAGTGAGTAACTAATTTTGTAAACAGAAATGTCTAATATATGGTCAGAAACTAATTAGGAATACAGTATTTCTTCCAGTAGAAGCTCTCTAGTGTAGTGATTCAGCTTCCTTTTTAATCAGTGTGCTAAATTAAGAAGGCCTTAAAATATTTCATACTGAGGTGTCACTACATAGTTTATGTTAATGTAAAAATAAAAATGATTTGTAAAACAAAGAGTTTCAAAAGTTTAATAACCTATATTTAAAAGTATAGTCATTTTTACTACTTACATCAATTTCAGAGTTAAGGCACCTACTGCAATTATTTATATGGTGCATATCAGTGATACTTCAAATACTGTCACCGAGGTCTCTAAAATATTAAAAAATATTTTTTAGTACATTCAGTATCAGGAGTTTTATAATCCTACTACTCTAAGCTAAAAGGATAAAAAAAATCCCCCACTGATATTTCATACAAATAGGAAATTACCATGTGTTGAATAATTTCCTTAGGAAGCTGTGTTGACACACAAAAAAACATCTTTAACTGTTTTGATGCAAACTCTAATAATGTCTTAGCTATTCTTGAAAACTTCGAAAAAAACTTAGGTAACTATCCTTCTTCATATTATTTACATTTCTGTTTTGGTCCTTTTTTATTAGTGAAATTACATTTATGTAGTTTGGGCCAGACTGACCACTGAAATGAACCAGAGATGCTCTCTGACCTCTCTGCCTTCAGAGACAGGAGAGTATCTCCCTTCTGGGAGAGGTGGAAGAGAGATTAATGAGTTTAGAAAAAACTAAACTACTTTAATGAAATATTAATAAAACAATAAAAAGGAAATAATGAAATATATAAAACACATACAGAACTGTATCAGGCTCCCAAGATGATGATTACATCACTGGAAGGTACTGGGAAAGTCCCAGACTGGACTCGGTGACAGATGGGAACTGGATTTCAGATATGGATTCGGGAAAGCACGGATGGGGATCTGTATCAAAAGCAGATGAATAGAGAGAGTCCTCCTTGGACACTGGCCATTGGAGAGGAGAGTGCTGACACTTTGATCCCTCAGCTTTTATACTGAGCGTGACGCAGATGGGGTTGAATACCCTGTTGGTCACTTTTGAGTCACCTGTCCTATCCACTCCTCCCTGCAGGTGCTACCCCTCTATGCTCTTCCCCTTCTGACTTTCCAACAGGTCATAAAACAGAGTTATCTGGCCTTGGTTGTTATAACAATAAGTATGAGCAAGAGCCTCTCTGCATACCATGCCTTGGCATAAATTAGAAACAATCAGGTCTTATCACTCTGACAGCGAACAGTGCCTGTACAATATGCCATTAATTCCAGAGAGTTCAGTTCGTTAGAAGAGCCTTAACTGCAAAGTAAAACTGCTGAACAGAAAATTGGTTCTGTTTTTCCTCAAACCAGGACAATGTAATTAAAAGCAAAGTGCTTATTTTGCGTTTTACTTTTGCTAACTCCTCTAGGTCCAAAATGAATGAACGAATAAATAAATAAATAAAAATATTATCTATGATTATAACAAAACTTAATAAAGTCACAAAGAGGAATATAGTTATTGTGGTTTGTAAAAATTGACAAGGTTCTGAGGACACCAACAGCTCTGCCTGCCCCTGCTAAGACTCTGTGTGGCTTCCTCCACCCTGCCTGTGGCCCAGGACCCCATTTCAGTCACCTGGGCCACCAGCCTCTGCCATAATGACAAGGCAGCACGATTGGTCTCCAGGTCTCCACAGACCTGCCCCGCCATAGGCCCCACCAAGCTGGGTCCACCCATGAGGCTACATCTCAGCTTGGCCTCAGACTTTCCCCTTCCTCATGGAGGTGTCCAGTGACCAGGGCTGGGGCTGCCACTGGTGCCCTCCATTTGTCCTGCTCCTGGCTGGGGCAGTGGGATGGACACCAGCTGCCAGGCCCTGCCAACGAGGCCCTGCCCTGATGGACCTCATGGGATTCCACTTTGAGTCCGTGGCCCTCACTGTGCCATTAGATAAATGCAATACAATAATACAATAGAAGAGGCCTAGGAGTGTGTCAAGGTAGCAAAAATCACGAATCTAGCATACACTTATTTACATCCATACATCTGTGTTTTAGGAGTTCCCCCCTGGAAGGACAGTTTTAAGCTTTCCATGTTCTTTTTGACACCTAAGGATAGAGTATGCATTTGGGCTAGGAAGTAAGACTGGACCTAGAACCCTTCTGGTGCATCAGGTATATTGTGAAAACTTTTCACAGAATCTAGAATCCAGTTATCAATCACTAAAATACCTGCATGATTGCAGATCTGTGTATATACTACACCCTTATGACTTCATGGAAATGGTCATGTTTAGCTGGAAAGCTGTGAAGGCATCTCCTCAGTTTATGCTCAGCCTCAGTTTTCTTCAGTAAACTGGCTGACTAGTAAAAAAACTGCAGAAAAACACTAAATGCTGACTTTGCTGCCTTCATCTCATATAAACTGCCTATGCTGCATTTTCTGACAATGTCTGTATCTGTGTCCTTAAAAAGTTTTAGAAAGGGAACAAATTGTGCTTTTTTCCTCTACCAAAAGGCACTATGCAGCACTTAGTTACCTGCTATGAGAACTTATTTTGATTCCTGATCATTTTTAGCACACTACCAACTGAGTCTTCAGTCATCGTGGGTTAATTTCACAAGCAGAACACGGATATTATAATCCCCAACCAAGCATCAGTAGTTCTTATGTGTCTTTATTTACATTTAGAAACAGAAAGTAGGTGCTAAGTTGAAGTGTATATAAAGACCTCTGTTTCTTAGGCTGTTTCTTGCCTAAGAAAGAATAGCATGATTTGAAGAAGTCCTTGCTTACTAGTTAGAAGTCTCACAAAAAAAACCCCACGCCCCCCCCAGAAAAATCCCCAAACCAACCAAACACCAAAACCCAACCACAAAAAAACCCCAACAAACAAACCAAAGGGAAACTGCAAAATATCTAGCCATTTGGGACTTGGGATACCTTTTTTCGGGAAGCAGAATATGACAGTTCAAAAACTCCTCAGAACAAATTTGAACATAGAGGCGTACAATACGTTATAATATTTTTAAAGTGTACATACTTCTTTGTGTAGATAAAAAAGGTGATGTCTTTGAAATTACTGAAAATAATAAAAATCTTATTCCCTGTGTCTGCCAGTTGTCTAATCTTGGCATGTTCTTCTCTTAAAGGGTTTTTACCTATCAGAATGGCTTTCAAAGTAAATATATGATAGATATCTTTGTCAAAAAAAGCAGCTTGATTCCATGTTCCAGTTACTATAGGTCAGCATCTATGGTCCCTGGATGCCTGGGACCATAAGGGCTCTCTCAGCAGTCCCAGGGAACAGATTGGCTATATAAACAGCACCAAACCAGCACATGCAGAAAAAGAGAAACCCTGCTGCTTCATTATTTTTCCTGCAGCTGTATGGGCTGTCGTGTGCCTCGCTTATAGTTTTACAGGGAGTAATCATATTGAGAACACCTGGGGTGACATGTAATTACAGCATGATTGTGTGGAAAAATGTGGGTCTATTCAAATTTCTCAGGGGCTATAGACAGCTGGTTCCTTTTAATTTTTACAACAGCATGTGTTCTGTAACAGCTGGAGATGTGTTTTTCCATTCAGGCTCATTTGATGGATTGATCATGAGGCAGGTGATCAGCAATTTCTAAACTGTAATCCAAACTCTGCCACTAACTTCTTGTTGGCCTTGGGCAAACCACTTAGGGTCAGATCCAGCTGAAGTATTTAAACATCTAAAGAATGACCTAATAGAATAAAGATATTTGTGTTCAAAATTGTGCCTTTGAAATCCAACTTAATTCTGTCTAGCTACAGAAACATTGCAGTACAGAAACTATAGGGGATTGCTCTTTTATTGTAATTCTGCCTTAAAGTTCTAGAGATAATTATTCATAGTTTGTCTGCAATCTTCAATTCTTTCCCCATATTTAAGGATGATCAGCAGACAAAAAAAAAAAAAATCGCCGGACTTGCTGAGATATCAATCGCATTGAACTCTTGAATTTTAACACTCCAGCAGAAAAAAAAAATTGCTTGAACAATTATACTTTTTCTTTTGAAATATGACTACAGGATAAACCTTTTTTTAAACCATTTTTATCCACAATCAGTTCTCTTTTCTGCCTGGGGGAATGGAGTTGCATATCTTCCTTTCCTTTCTCTTCCATCCCCCATCCTAAAAACCAAAGGCATGCCCTATCCATCAGATTATAGGCTTACTGAAAATAATTCAAGATTTTCCAATCCACAGAGCAAGAAAAATTGAATATGATGAGAACTTAATAGTTTTTCTTTTTAATGAGAACCCCAGACTCTCTTCTTTGACACCAAAAATTACATATTTATCTTATTCAATGACTACTTAATATCAAAAGCCTGAATATAATCGTCAAAAACTAATATCTCTTCTTCCTGGTGCATGCTTGAATCACTTTTGCTACTAAATCACATTATCTCAGGTCTAGTAAGTATTGATTTTTTCCTAAATTTTATACTGTGAACAGAAGGCAAAATATTGTCTTCCTGTTCTTCCTCCATCATGGGAAACAAGAGGTTGAACCTCTGTTGGATAAAGACAATGAACTGGATGTTTTTCTACATGTATTGTAAAGAAAGTCTAAAAGCTGAGCAACATATCAGGTAGCTGTAGGTTTATAAACCTAGCAATACAATCCAGAGACGTGTTTCACAGGAATGCAGATGTATGTTGCATCTTCTAGAGGGTAAAGTCATTTAGGGAAAGGTCCCAAAATCCCATATAAGCATTTAAATTGCCATTTAGTTTACATTTATGTGCACAGAGCAAACAAAATAGTTCACAAAATAAAACCATAGAATGGTTTGAGTTGGAAATGACCCTTAAAGATCATCTAATTACAACCATCCTGCCATAGGCAGGGACATCTCCCACTAGGACAGGTTACTCAAAGCTCCATCCAAACTGGCCTCAAAAACTTCCAGGGGTGGGGCATCCACAGCTTCCCAGGGTAACCTGTTCCAGTGTCTCACCGCCCTTACAGTAAAGAATTCCTTCCTAATATCTAATCTAAATCTGCCTTTTTTCAGTTTAAGACAGCTATTTTTCGTACTATCACTGCGCTCCCTGATAAAGAGTCCCTCCCCATCTTTTTTATAGGCCCCTTTAATGACTGGAAAGCTGCTGTAAGGTCTCCCTGGAGCCTTCTCTTCTCCAGGCTGAACAACCCCAGCTCTCTCAGCCTCTCTTCATAGGAGAGGTGTTCCAGCCCTCCCATCATCTCCGTGGCCATCCTCTGCACTCTCCTCAATAGTTCCGTGCCCTTCTTATGTTGTGTGCTCCAGAGCTGGATGCAGTACTCCAGGTGGGGTCTCATGAGAGCAGAGTAGAATGACCTCCTTTGACCTGCTCGCCACGATTCTTTTGATGCAGCCCACAATACAGTTGGCTTTCTGGTTTGCAAGCACAGGTTGCCAGCTCATGTTGAACTTCTCATCAGCCAACACCCCGAAGTGCTTCTTGGCAGGGCTGCTGTCAATCCATTCTCTGCCCAGCCTGTATTTGTACTTGGGATTGCCCCGATACAGGTGCAGGACCTTGCACTTGTCCCTGTTGAACTTCATGAGGTTCCCATGGGCCCACCTCTCTAGCCTGTCCAGGTTGCCTCTGGATGGCATCTCTTCCCTCCAGAGTGTCGACTGCACTACAAAGCTTGGTGTCATCAGCAAAGTTGCTGAGGGTGCACTCAATCCCACTGTCCATGTTGCTGACAAAGGTGTTAAACAGCACTAGTCCCAAAACAAATCAAAAAATGAACAAAAAAACCCATCCACAAAACACCAAAGAGCAGCTGCCTCCCAAAGGCCTAAATACTTCAGGTTATGGGGTTGCTATGTCTTTTTTACAATGCCATCCTAGAGATGTTGCCACTTCATCAAGACTGAACTTGTTGATGCACATTTTATCCTTAAGAGGGTTAGGATTTAAAAAAAAAAAAACAACAAACCAGGTAACATTATTTTCATATTCTGGTGTGACCATAATCCAGTATATGCATGCAGCCCACAGGGTACAGCTAAACCCCAGAAAGATACAAATCAAGTGTAAGGTATAATAGCCGAAGACATTTTCTACATAAAATTTAGCTGCAGAGGAGCAGGTGTTGCTGCTCACTAAAATGTACTATCTGCTTCAGCCAGGGACTGTCCAGGATACAGAAGACTTGCATGGTTATTTCAATGTAAAGGATTTCAAACACAGCTGAGGGAAGTGGAGGTGGGAGTGAGAGCTAACTACTCCTTCTGTTGAAGCAGTACAAGGCTTCAAAAGCCTAAAGGCAGATGAATCTTCTGTAAAGACCAGGGAGACAAGTACTTACTGTGGAAAAGGGAGGCCTTTATCTTTGCCTCTGCACTGACATTTTATGTTCCAAGGGGAATTTCTACAACTGCTGAGTGGTATTTGCGACATTACCAGTGCTACATGATTTTTACCCAGGCTTTTTTTTTTTCTTTTTTCCCATTAGACATTTTAAAATTTCAGCTAAACGTGGCTAAGTGACAAAGTGAATATTTTACCTTGAAGCCTGATAGTGTCACTTTATTCCCAAAAGTATTCAGATTGTTCCCTTTCATCTAAGATAATGCTTAGTGCTGAACAAAAGTTGTGGGGTTTTTTTGTTGGTTGCTTGCTTGCATTTCCAGGAGCCAGCATCCTTGATTAGAATTTAACTCTGTGTTACAAACTAAGAATGGACATCATCGTGTTGGACACATCAACTAGGTTTGTTGAAGGTGATTTGTAATGATCATGATGCTTACAATGTTGTGTACAAACACACATATGCTTGGATATGATAAACACAGTTTACCCAGAAAGCAAAATAATCTCTACCATCACACCACGGCCTGGGGATGCTCCATATTGTTCACTTTTGGGTCTCTACATCTTTCTAGTTCTTTGATGACTACAGAAAGTTTCCCTTCGTATACACTCTTGAGCATCTAGGCTTATATGATTATGTTTAATCAGATTGTTCATATTGATGAAAACCCAGTAACAACAGTGCTGTTTTCTTGAAAGTCTTCTAAAGGAAATAACTTTGAAAAAATCTTCTAAAAGAGAGAAATAGAATGAAAAAACCCCCACCATCACTTTTTCAAACTGAGGAAACTGATTTCAAACTGATTGAGGCAGATGGGGGTTCCCAGAGCCAGGGAAACCCAGGGAAGAGCAGAGTCCCACTAGGAGCTGGCTTGAGAGCGAGGCTGACACAGCTTGGGCATTGCCAGGAACAAATGCAGGAGATTTAAATGGACCCAGGTAGTACTAGCAACCAGGAGCACTGAGAAAAGGTAGGAGAAACAGGGCATGGCACGTCAGTGAGGACATGGTGTGGCTGCTTGCGTGGCAGTTTGCATGGCAGTTTCATGGGAGGGTGTACAGGGAGGGCCCTGCATCCTGTTTGTAGGTCCACAGCCCAGGAAAGTGCTCAAGGTCTTTGCCAAAATGGTGGGCACTTGCCATAGATCTAAAACCGGTGCTCCTACAGAGAAACCTACAATTTGTAAAGAGCATGGACTACTATCCACTGTTACTCTTTCATGTGGGCTTGAATGACACAACAAGCCAGAACCTGGGCAGAATTAAGGAAGACTGTAAAGCCCTGGGGAGGGCGAGTGAAAAATGTTAGTGTACGAGTTCTCTTTTCCTCCATTTTACCAGCTAGAGCAAAAGGAGCATCCAGAAATAGACATATAATGCGTATCAACTTCTGGTTGTGTGACTGGTGCCATCTCAAGGTCCTTTGGCTTTTATGACAATGGTACATTCTTTGATGACTATAAGCTGTTGTGGAGGGATAGAATCCACCTGTTTAGAAGAGGCAAAGGAATCTTTGTCAGAAGGCTGGCCAAGTTGGTGAGGTAAGCTTTAAACTGAAGGACTTGGGGGGGCAGGATCCAAAATGTCAATGCTCATGCCTTTGCATCCAACTGGGGAATAAACCAGGCAAACCAGAGCAGTAGCAAATGTTCTTTAGCTGGCTCCCAAGACGAGAACCAAGACAAGAAAGCTAGCCAACTCAAGGGTGTGCATGGTTGTGGTGGAACCTCTTTCACCCCTCCAGAGAAATCTGGATGCTCCATTACCTCTCTGAAATGCCTATACACCAATGCACGCAGCATGGAGAATAAACAGGAAGAACTAGAGATCTGTGTGCAGTCACAGGTCCATGATCTCATTGCAATTCCAGAGACATGGTGAGATAACTCGAATGACTGGAATGCTGTCATGGATGGCTACATACTTCTTAGGAGAGACAGGCCAATGGGGCGAGGTGGTGGAGTTGCTATCAACCTGAGAGAGCAACAGGAATGTATCAAGCTCTGCCTAGGGGTGGATGAAGAATGAGTCAAGAGCATTAAGTGCCCATGGCAAGGGCATATTGTCAACTGAGGGCTGAAGGGGTGGCTTTTGTGAAGAGAGGCCTGGATTGTCCTGTGCTGGACACAGCTGATCCCAGCTGACTCTAAATGACCAACTGTAGGGCATTGCTGAGACCCTCAACCAAGATGGTGGTGTCTCAGGGAAAGCATATTTAAGACAGAGCTAAACACTGCACAGACAGTGAGGAGTGAGGGGAAAAACATGTCAGAAACAACCCTGAAACACCAAGGTAGGAGAAGAACAAGGGGGAGGAAGACCGTGGTAACCACAGTGCAGCCTGTGGAGGACCTCATGTCAGAGCAGGTGGATATGCCATGAAGGAAGCTGCAGCCTGTGGAGGACGCATACTGGAAAAGTTTTATCTTGAAAGACTGCAGCCTGTGCTGAACTAAGGAAAAGTGGGGGAGGTTGGGAATGAAGGAGTGAAGTTAACGCTGGAACAGGGGGGTGGGTGTGAAGAAAGAGTGTTAGGTTTTTGCTTTGTTTCTCAGTATCCCAAAATATTTTATTTAGTGATACATGAAATTAATTTTCCTCAAGTTAATCCTGTTTTGCTTGTGAGGTGCAAGAGAGCTGTTAATATTTAAGTACCACTTCCTCCAAGCTCAAGACCGGTGCATCCCTAGGAGCAAGAAATCAGGCAAAGGAGGCAGGAAACCTGCATGGATGAGCAAGGAGCTTCTGGAAAAATTCAGATGGAAGAAAGAAGTTTACAGACTGTGGAAAAGGGCCTGGTCACTTAGCAGGAATATAGGAACGTTGTCAGAGTATGCGGAGATGCAACAAAGCAGACTAAGGCCCACTTGGAATTAAATCTTGCCAGGAATGTCAAGGACAACAAGAAGGGCTTCTTCAAGTGCATCTGTAGTGAAAGACTAGGGAAAATGTGGACCCACTGCTGAATGAGGTGGGTGCCCTGGTGATGGAGGATACAGAGAAGGTGGAGTTACTGAATGCCTTCTTTGCTTCAGTCTTTACTGCTAAGGCAGGCCCTCAGGAATCCTAGAGCCTGGAGGTAAGAGAGAGAGCCTGGAGTAAGGAAGACTCTCCCTTGTTTGAGAAGGATCAGGTTAGAGATCATTTAGGCAAAGTCAACACGCACAAATCCATGGGCCCTGGATCCGACTCATGGGATGAACCCGTGAGTGCTGAGGGTGTTGCTTTGGCAGGGAGTTTTGAACTAGATGATCTCCAAAGGTCCATTCCAACCCCTACCATTGTGTAATTCTGTGATTCTGTGAAATTAAGTTATGTCATGATTCAGCTTATAGCAGCTTTCCAGTCATCAAAAGGGGCCTATAAGAAAGATGGGGAGGGACTCTTTATCAGGGAGCGCAGTGATAGGATGAAAAATAACTGTTTTAAACTGAAAAAAGGCAGATTTAGATTAGATATTAGGAAGGCATTCTCTACTGTAAGGGTGGTGAGACACTGGAACAGGTTACCCAGGGAAGTTGTGGATGCCCCACCCCTGGAAGTTTTTGAGGCCAGTTTGGATGGAGCTTTGAGTAACCTGTCCTAGTGGGAGATGTCCCTGCCTATGGCAGGATGGTTGTAATTAGATGATCTTTAAGGGTCATTTCCAACTCAAACCATTCTATGATTCTATGATTAAGCATGTGCGATTCTATGATTAAGCATGCGCATCAAGGTATTGTATTTAAGTCAATAGTTGAATAAAACTAAATATCTCAACAGAATTTGTTGTCCACGTTTCACACTGAAAATACTTAATAGGGTGAAGTTCTATAACAATTAGCATAGTTCTGTAATATTCAGTAAAATTAACAGTTATATTCATGCCAAAAGAATAACTGCACTTTATTAGTAGCCTAATACCATTATTTGGAATACAAAATTAATTTTGCAAGCACCTCTGTAAGTTACATCTTCAGTCCCTGTCAAACTTTTAAAGTATTATTTGTTTAGGAAAAATTAAAAAAGATAAATGTTTGTTTAAATGTAATTTAACAATAACAGGTTTCTTTGATTATGATTTATGTGTACACAAAAAAGTCACATTAGTCATCTCTTTTGAGAAAATAATGATCCTTTCTAATACGGCATAAATGTTACTTTGAGGTTAAAGGAAGTATTTCATGTATTACAACTGTCCTGAATTCTTCCTGTCAATCACATTTTTTCTGCTTTCCAGATAGATAGATAGTTACTGCCATTCTCCTATATAATAATCCACAGAAACTTTTGGCGAAACTGACAGGTTGACTTAGCAGATTAAATAGTGAAACTTTCTACAGAGAAAAATCTATTGAATTTACAGAGCAAAGTAAATGGTAAAGTGGAGAGGTATTCTTTTTCCCCTGAATTTCTGAAGTGCTAGTAATTCTACATTTTCTAGATAACAACAGAACATAAGCAGAGATAGGACATCTTCATTTTTAAACCACTATATTTTAAAGTAGCACATTCATACACTTCATAACTTCCTCTCAAAATCATGAGATATCCTGAACAATATTTCCATAATTTTGCTTTGATACATATTTATCCCATATTTACTTCCAAATCAAAAAGCATGATGCAGTCATGCAAGACAGAATAGTTGACAACCTGTAGTAAATTTGGGTAATGTCACGTATTTAACCAACAAGATTAGATCTTTGACCCCACTTATTTGTCTTTCACACTCACTCACTAGCCTACAGCATTGTGTTTGCTAGGTCTCAGCTTCCCTTTCCTGCAGGAAGATTGCTGTTGTAGAGGTATGGGCAGTGCTACTGGTCACACTGGCCAAGGTCCCTGAGCACCCACTGAATTTCATCTCCGTGCAGCTCTCTGATTTCTAGAAGTTTTCCTCTGAGCCTACTTCTTATTTTTGGGAATCCTTCTTTTTTGGCCTCAAACACCAAGTTTCTCTAGTCTAAAGTGTCAATGTACAGAAGTATAATGTGTTGTCACCTTCTTAATCGGTGGTTTGGAATATAGCATTATTGTTAAATCTGAGTGGTTACCACCATTACAGCCAGCCTGTATTTGTTTCAGCTAGCAAGTAGAAGGTTACTGCTTGAGAATTCAGCAATTCAATTTTGGACCTCCACTCACCCCACAAATACATAGTTATCTGCCACCTGTTAGCATTTACAATTTAAGTTGCTTCTTTGCCTACAACAGGATAGAAGGAGAAGTTCTATCATATTCTTCCAATATTGAATCAGAACATTGAATAGAATATTTTTGAAGCAAAGTTTTGGATCTTGTTGTTGTATGACGTTTGAATTTCATTCTCATTAATATTCCCTATAATGCATACTGTTCACTTTTTGACATCACTATACTAGTTAAAAACTTCTCTTAATGACTAGCTCAATGCCATATCTGAATGCAAAAACTGAGCGTCTATAGAGTTCTGTTCTGATCAAACTTAGTGTTTTAGGTTTTTTGGTTTGTCTGGTTTTTTTTTTAGATGAAACAGAAAGCCTAATGCACACCCTATTCTACTGTCAAGGGTTGCCAAAAAAACAGTGGCGAGCCCTATTATTGCCAACACAAAAAAGAGAAGATATTCAAAATTTTGAACAAATATCTGATTTTTCAATGTTTATTCAAAGCAAATGGATTAACTGAACTTCTTCAGATTGCACATACCTATAAAAATTGTTTTGTCCATGAATAATTCTGATATATTTCTTTATTTACTGAAGAACAAATTACACAGATTATTAGTTTACCTTTCATGCACTCATTTTCTGTTCCTGGACATAAATTATGTTGTTTCTTTCACTTGAAATCTTGGAATAGTATAATTCAAGTTTGGGAGGGAACTCAGGAGGTCTTTAGTGCAACTTCCTGCTCAAAGCAGGATCAGTTATGAGATCAGACCAGGTTGCTCAGGGCTACATCCAGTCAGGTCTTGAAAACTTCCAAGTTTGGATACTGCAGAACTTCTCTGAGCTCCATTACTTGACTGTCCTCAGAGCCAAAAGTTTCTTTTTATATTTAGCTCCCTTGTTTCAGTTTATGCCTGTCATCACTCATCCTCTTGCCAAGCGCTGCTGTGAAAAGCCTGAGTCTTGTCTTCTTGAGAACATCATTGTGAACAGTGGACACTGCTGCAGGGTCCCCTGCAGGTATCTTTTCTCCAGGCTGGACCTGTCCCATACCCTCTGCTTACAGAGCAAGTGCTGCAGCTCTGACCACCTTGGTGGCTTCTGCTGAACTCATTCCAGTTTGTAGATATCCATCCTGTATTAGGCAGCCCAAAACAGGGTATAGCATCTAGAATGGATCTGACAAGTGCTGTGAAGAATGGTAGATGATCACTTCCCTTAATGATGTTCAGTTCCCTTGGCCATGCTTCTGTTCATACAGTCTGGAAGCTATTGACCTTTTGACCAGGGCACACTGCTGGCTCACCTTCAGCCACTGTCCCCCAGGGCCTTTTCCACAGGGCTACTTTGTAATGATGCAATCCCCTGACTGCTTTGCTGCAAGGTCTTCCTTCCCTGGGAAAAGATTTTGCATTTGTCCCTGTTGAAGTTTACAAGGTTCCTGTCAGTCCAAATGAGATCTAACTTGAAGCTATTGGTGTCCAATTTTTCTTAAATCCTCATATGCATAGATCTTCTTTTATCTATCTTGGATTAAGGAGTATGGAAATGACATCATAAAACCTTTCAAATAATTTTATGCTAATTATTGTTTACTCAGTAAATGATCTGATTGAGTACATATGGACTACCTTGTAGTATAAACTCTCTTACCATTTATGTAATTCCATTCAATGAATCTGAAGCTTTTGGAAATACCTGTATAATATACTGATATATTTCTAACATCAGGAAGATAAAAAGGTGAATTTTATATCAAATATTTATTTTTATCATAGAAGTTTCCACCTTGAACAGTGTCATAATATTTTCTCTTCCTGGAGGTGTTTACTCGTTTTTGAATATAATATAACTCTCAGTGAGCTACTTACCAGTTTTCATTATTTCCATAGACAAGAGGCTAAATTTGTCAATAGGACTGAAGTAATTTTCATGGGCCTGAAGCTTTTTATACAAATAGTCATAAGAGCATACCCAAGTGATTTTGTCCTTCAAATTCACCGCAAGTTGTATTGCTATTTTCTGATATATGATCTGAATCCAGTTTCAAGTGTTCACAAGAGTTCAAGAAAATATTTAACTAGTGTTCCTGAAAACATGCAAGTAAAACATAATGTAACAGTGCTTAAACTTAAATATATACTTAAGTGAAATTTAAAGTAAAGGTAATTTTTGCATGATCCACTGCAGGCAAAACAGTCTCAGTGACTCAGATAAGCAATCCAAAGAATGAGCTAGATAAGCAGCATAGTTCCACAGATCACTTTAATATGAATATTTTAATATAAACTATGGTAACAGTTCTATTTTTTTTTAAAAAAGATATAACTGTAAGATTTTAATCAACATAATTTCCATCAGTTTTCTGGAGTTTCCCAATTTTAGAATTATTTTAATTCATTATTCCCAGAAGGACATATTTCATAAAGCTAAGTAAATGTATTTTTATGCTAATATAGATATTATGACTGGTGGTATGTTTACCACCATATCTGAAGAAAAAACCCCACAACTGATTTAAAGAGATCTTTAAAATTTTCAACTTCTTCTGAATGTTTCAATTATTACAATTTTCAAAAATTAATATGATTGAAAGATTTTCATAGTTTTGTACATTCTTATGATTTTAGCTTTTCTTATTAAAAGCACTTTTGTATCATTTGTATCATTCTGCCAACTTGGAGGTGTCGTCAAGGTCTAATCAAACCACATCCTGCATCGAAATAACCGCAGTAAAAAACAAAAGACGAGTCATTGTCATAGGCGACTCACTTCTGAAGGGAACAGAAGGCCCGATAAGTAGACCAGACCTACTATATAGGGAGGTCTGCTGCCTCGCTGGGGCCCAGGTCACTGATGTAAAGAAGAAACTTCCTTCCCTGGTACGACCCTCAGGTTATTATCCCTTTTTGGTTTTTCAGGTAGGTAATGATGAAGTAGAGAGGAGAAATCCTAGAGCAATGAAGAGTGATTTCAGGGCCTTGGGATGACTGGTCAAGAGATTAGGAGCACAAGTCATATTCTCCTCTATACCTCCCATTACAGGGAATGATGATGGGGCAAACAGGAAGAGACGGCAGATCAATGCCTGTCTCCATGACCGGTGCTACCAGCAGGACTTTGGGTTCTTTCAACAGGGCTCAATTTACAGGACAACAGACCTGCTGGAACCAATGGGAAAAGCCTATCTCACAGGGGGAAAAGGGTTTTAGGGCAACAGTTAGCAGGGTTCATTAAGAGGGATTTAAACTAGATTTGAAGGGGGATGGGGATGTAACTGGGCTCACTGGTGAGGCACCTGGGGATGGTAGCCTGGCACTTGTAGGGCAGAGTGCTAGTATTTTTGAGATTCAGAAAGACTATTGCCCCTTAAGGGCAAAAACTAAATGCCCAACTGCCTCCCTGAAATGTTTATATGTCAATGCACGCAGTATAGGAAACAAACAGGAAGAACTGGACATCTACGTGCGGATGTGGGGCCATGATCTCATAGCAATTCCAGAGAAATGGTGGGATAACTAGCATGACTGGAATGCTTTCATGAACAGCTATGTTCTTTTTAGGAAAGACAGGCCAGCAAGGTGAGGTGGGGGAGTTGCTCTTTATGTGAGAGAGCAACTGGATTGTATTGAGCTATCCTTGGGGGGGATGAAGATAGTGTTGAGAAGTTGTGGGTTAGGATTAAAGGCCAGGCTAATAGGAGAGACACTGTTGTGGGGTCTATTATAGGCCACCTGACCAGGATGCAGAAGTGGATGAGGCCTTCTACAGGCAGTTGAGACTTGCCTTACAGTCACAGGCCTTGGTCCTCATGGGGGACTTCAACCACCCCGATATCTGCTGTGAAAGTCACACAGCCAGGCACGCACAGTCCAGAAGGTTTCTTCAGTGCATTGATGATAACTTTTTGACTCAGGAGGTGGAAGTGCCAACAAGGAGAGGTGCACTACTGGACCTAATACTGACAAACAAAGTGGGTTGGGGGCAGCCTTGACTGCA
>VZSF01010496.1:0-28384 GCA_013398295.1 Chionis minor | reverse complement strand
TAGATCATCTCCAAGGTCCCTTTTAACCTACACCATTCTAAGATGATTCTATGGTGGTTTTTTGCAGGGAGTAACTCCAGGGAGTTACCAGAAAGGACAGTATGTGTAAGATCAGTTTTGCACAGGATTTGTACCTAGTGGGACAGATGTTTTCAGCAGTCTGATTGCCAGAAATGGATCCTATCATCATGCAGACATCATCCTCATAATTTCTTCCTATGCCTGTGCCCTCCACTTTCTACCCGACTTACAAAAATAGGAAGCAGCAGACTGCAGCACTGTCCTCTCATTTCTGAGTCTCCGCTGATAGTCTAGTGCTCTCTAGTCTGATGCTAACTTGATTAAATATAAACTGGAGTCTAATACACCAATGGTTTGTCAAAGTATGTAAACTTCTATAAACTTTCCAAAGTATGTAAACTTCCACAGGGACAGTTTAAATTACTTTCAATAACCAACTATACCATGAAGGACTGGGTATAGAATACATACAAAACTTGAATTTAGTATTGATTTTGTTGTTACTAATGAGGAAATTTGTATTTGCACATGGGTAGTTTAAGTACTGTTACAGGTCACTCAATCCATTTCATGTTACTGAGTTAGTGCTACAAAGGAAAAAGCCACGGGGTGAATCAGATAATGGATTGGTGCTTGAGATCTTCTGGAAAGGGTGAGGAGTAAGGAACTAAAGTCAGTTAGCATTTGTTTTATTATTTATTGGCATTTTGTATTGTGATGCATATTATCAAATATCAATTATGGGGAAGTAGGGGTTATTATCTCTGCAAAAGAGAGCAGTTCTTGTTCTACTTGTGTCCAGCCAAACAGCACACACTCAAGTATACTGGTCAGCTTTATTCAGCTTATAAACAGGCACTGTTGGCAAGCATAATTGATACCTCCTGTTGAATTCGAACCCAATTTCATCCCAGCTTTCCTACTCTCAATAGTAATTCTGATGGAAAATAGGAGGCTTTAATTTTAAGTTCTTAATTTAGCGAGTCTATATTAACCTGTTAAGGTCTGTAGGTTCCCTGTACAACCAAGGGAAAGTCAGATCCCTCCAGATACTTATTCAGTTACCCTGAATTTTAGTTCAGAAGAATTATACCTTTTATTCACTACAGAGATCACCTATGTAGATTAATCTCCTAATTTAGGTGCCTAAATGATATGTTTAACACAAGAATACTCTATAGCATGTGATTTGTACCTATAGCCACACTACAAAACCAAGATCCATTATGCTATCAGGACCAAACTGTAGGTCCAGAGACAAAAATAATATACTTCTGTATCTAATATGCATGTAAGCAGCACTGGAGTTCTAAACTGCATTTCAGTCCTGACTGAAGCACTACCATTGCTGGTGAAAAAAATTGTAATGCTTTCTGGGCTTCTCTTTTCAGTCTTGGCCTCTCTTCTGTGGCGATTGTCAATTGCAAGCTGTTGGCAAATTCAGTAACAGGAGTGTTTTTTGTGAAGTGAATGCCTGGCAGTTAACATCTAGATTGAAATGAAAATAGTCTTATACAGTCCATCTGGTGGTCATTTGGTAACATCTATGCTTAGTCACCTGTAGCTACCTTACATTAGAACTGATGACCTAGGTGCGACCATTCTATACTTCATTAGCCATCCAGTCTGACATGGCTATATTTTCCCACATTGTAATACAAGGTAAAACACTCTGCTTTTAAAATTATAAGATATATTTCAGGATTGGTCACCTCAGCAAGTGAGTCAATGATATGTAATAACTGTTCTTCCTGGGGTGAAAACCCAAGTACACCAGATGCTGTATCAATAAAGCACAGAAAGTGATTGTCTTTCACCTTTTGGTGAAAACACTTTATTTTTCACCTGTGGAAACTTAACTTCCTATTGGTACATATGTGCTCTAAAGCATGTGTTACTATATTTTGCCAAGACAATTTTCAGCCTAAAAGACAAATAGAAATAAAACATTAAAAGACTGAGACATTTGTCAACTTGGAGTTGAAAATTAAGAATTCTCATTCTTATTTCTGTTATAAAATGTCCATGTGTAGAAAACTTCTGTTTGAAGTAGAGTTTATGTCTCTGTTGGAAGACTGAATTTTGTGAATTATTTTCTATACATGGGACTGCATGACAGAAAGACCTCAAATGAGAACAGGAGAATATAATCAAGAAGTAGTGCCAACAATAACCACAGCAGCACAAACAAATGAGAAGGGATGTAGTGAGATCTGAGATATAAGGTCACATAATGTTCTGCAGAGCTTTGGAGGTGAGAATGAGAGCTTTAATACAATGGAAAAGAAGGAAATTAAGAAAGTAATTACAAGAATGAATTTCTAGATTATGGTTGATTGGTGAAGAAGTTCATCAAATGCCAAGAACAGAAGTTTTATTTTCAAATATTTGCCTCCTACTTTTAGAATACAGTTTTGTACTGCAAATGTGTGTACTTACTTTTCAGTATTGTGTGAATGTGTGTACTTACTTTCATGTGCAAGTTAGAGTGATACCAAATACAGAAAAAGTTCATATGAAAAGTGATCAGATTTGTGCATTCAAACAGTGTTACTTAACTTTGTATGCGATATGACAGAGAACAGTAGGTTTTAAACACTTGTGAAGGGAGAGGTTGGAAATAAAAAAAATATAAAAGAACTACACTCTTCATGAATGAAAAACTGTCTGGTTGTACTGAAGTACTTTGTTTTGAACCTTTTTAATGATACATAGCTTGTTTAGCACAAATCACCCACCACGGACGTGGGCTGGAATTGTGAACAGTCTTGTAGATGGTCTGATATTGTGTTTCTGCTCTTGTCCTGTTTTACCCCAGTAATGTTAAGCCCCAAGACAAGAACAGTTTTAAGTTCTGGGTTTGAATCAAGTTCACTTCTGTCACAGGTGTTCTGCAAGACTTTTAGTCTTTAATTGCACTAGATCTCTATTAGTGTGCTTGGGCAAGGCAAATAGTGTGCAAGTGAGTCTAATTTCCCTGATTATGAGAAATTGCAGTTTTACTTCAGTCATATCTTTTAATATTTTGTCTATGCAGTAGAACATAAGCAGCTAAAGTTCACTGAAAGGCTTAGTCATATTGTTGTGATTTCCATACACACACACACACAGGAATTAGATGTTATTATATATGCTCCTTAAAGTAGCAGCATAATCTTTCTGTGTATTAGCACATTATTTGCAACAGTAAACTCCCCAAATACCATTATTTAACCAAATGACTGTCATTTTTATCCCGCCCAAGCTTACATGATCATTTCTGACTCAAACACCTACATATATTGTAACGGATATTGTTTAAAAATGAGGACCATACAAAATACTCATGTGAAAGGGTCAGCATGAAAACTTCATCAACACCTAGGCTCAGTGACCTGATTCCAGTTAGAAGTTAGCAAAAATCTTCTGCTTTGAAGCAGAGAAAAAGTGCAATTTGAAAACTTTGATGAAGCTGTCAAGTTCTGAAAGTCAGAGACTACCCTGGGGACAAAGACAATATTACTGAGTAGAACAAGCCCTCTTCAATAAAGAAAGATTCATTCTCTTAGAGGTGTAGGTGGAGGATAAAAAGTATTTTAAGTGATTTTCTGATGGAGTTATGTTGGCAGAGGTTTTGTCTTTATTTCTGGCTTTTAAAATATACATGGAACAAGGACATCATCAATATGACAATTTCATAATGAACTTTTCAACTATGTCTTGTTCTCAGCTGAAGAAGGGCAAAATCCTGTTGTTCACCTTGAGTTCAAATGCACTTTAACTTGAATGGTCGTAATTTTACTTGTTATTTGAATAGACTATTTTTTCTCCTTTGGAGTGGCCGAAGAAATATAAAAGACTGCACGTAGAACAATTACAGAGAGGTGTTAGATAAACAGATCAGAAAGAAAGTTTTAAAGTAGATCAGTCATAGAAAATAAGTTTGGAAGAAACTTCAGTAGATCATCTAGTTCAGTTCATATTTCTACCTCTAAACTTAACAGATAGGCAGTCTAACCTATGAAAAACATTACCTATGGTTTGATGGTGAGAGGCAGTATTTCCATTCTTCCTTTCCCTTTTCCTCAAATGCATGAGCTATCATGTAACCAAATCTTCATCTATGATATCTGTCATTTCATCAATGTTTCTAATCTTGACATTTAGCTTACACGTCTGAAATTCCAAAACCTTCTCAGTTTCCCAAAATGTAGTAGCTTAGATAGACTGAAGCAAAATACCAAATTTTCCTTGACATAATATATTTATATGATGTTAGAGTTGCTCAGCCTGACAGGACAGATATTTATTACTATAAAAATCCTGAAGAACAGGATTTGGCAGTTTTGTTCCAAATGTTTTAATAAAAACAAATGAAGTTTCAGGCTTACTAAAATATACTTTTTGATGGCTTGACCATATTTTTTTTCTTAAAAAAATGAAAGGGAAAAAACAAACTCTCTATTCTTGTGATTAATATGTAGCTAACACTGATTTTTCCATTACCTGACATCCCCTTTGTATTCCAGAAGAGATCTGAGATTTATTAAATGTATTTCTTGGTTACATTAAAAATTACTAACAGGAATATACCTAGCATCAAGATTTACAGAGGAAAACTGAAAATGAGTATCACAAACAAAATCACAGGACTTTCAAAGTACAGCAACAGTTTTCTTGAAACAGGCTTCAAAAGATGTGCAACCTGCTGTAGGTGGACCTGCTCTGGCAGGGGAGTTGGGCCAGATGGTCTCTAGAGGTTCCTTCCAACCCTTAACATTCTGTGATTCTGTGATTCTGTATCTCAAGAGCAAGCTATCATCCATTTCTTAAAACCCAGTGGTACCTACATTTTGTTGCTCTATGCCCAGCTTATCGAAGACCTGGAACTAGAGCATGCAGTCTGTATCTGCATACCAAATATCTATTCTTACCATTGGGGCAGAGCCTGTAATCCTTTCATTTTCAACAAAAAATTTTCAGTGGAACCCCTTTCTCCCCTCTGAAGTTCAAGCAGAACTTCTCCCTGGTGTATCGTGGTTTATAAAACTCCATACTTTAAACCTTTATAAGAAGTAAAATTTGACCTAAATTCAATAAAAAGACTCATACTGAAGATCATATGCAAACCAAGTTCAATAATATTATTGTATGCTAAAGAGTTAAGTGCTGTGCCATTGTACTGTATAGATTTTAGAAACAGTGATTCAGCAATGTAATCTGTGTCAGGGTAGGGGGGCTCAAGAGAGCTGGTTGATTTTCAAGTATCACTTCCTCCAAGCTCAGGATCAGTGCATCCCTAAAGAGCAAGAAATCAGGCAGAGGAAACAGGAGACCAGCATGGTTGAACAGGGAGCTCCTGAAAAGGCTCAAGTGGAAAAATGAAGTTTACAGTATGTGAAAGAAGGGACTGACCACTTGGCAAGATTACAAGAATGCCGTCGGAGTGTGCAGGGATGAAACAGGGAAAGCCGAGATCTACTTTGAATTAAATCTGGCAAGGGATTTCAAGGTCAACAGGAAGGGTTTCTTCAAGTACACTGGAGGCAAAAGGAAAACTAGTGAGAATGTAGGCCAGCTATTGAATAAGTGCCATGGTGACAGACAGTGCAGAGAAGGTGGAGTTACTGAATGCCTTCTTTGCTTGTCCGCACTGCTCATACCGGCCTTCAGGAGTCCCAGACCCTACAGGTAACAGGGAAAGTCTGGAGCAGGGAAGACTCTCCCTTGATTGGGGAGGATCAAGNGGTTTCTTCAAGTACACTGGAGGCAAAAGGAAAACTAGTGAGAATGTAGGCCAGCTATTGAATAAGTGCCATGGTGACAGACAGTGCAGAGAAGGTGGAGTTACTGAATGCCTTCTTTGCTTGTCCGCACTGCTCATACCGGCCTTCAGGAGTCCCAGACCCTACAGGTAACAGGGAAAGTCTGGAGCAGGGAAGACTCTCCCTTGATTGGGGAGGATCAAGTTTGAGATCAGTTAAGTAAACTGGACATCCAAAAGTCTATGGGTCCTGATGGGATGCACCCATGAGTGCTGAGGGAGCTGTCAGAAGTCATTCTGGTCCACTCTCCATCATTGAAAGGCCCTGAAGAACAGGCGAGGTGCCTGAGGACTGGAGGAAAGCCAATGTCACTCCAGTCTTCAGAAATGGCAAGGAGGATCCAGGAGACTACAGGCCAGTCAGTATCACCTCCATCCCTGGAAAGACGATGGAACAGCTCGTTCTGGGTGTCATCTCCAAGCATCTGGAGGGAAAGAGGGTTATCAGAAGTAGTCAACATGGATTCACAAAGAGGAAGTCATGTCTGACTAATCTGACAGCCTTCTATGATGGCATGACTGGATGGATAGATGGATGGATGGATGGATGGATGGATGGACGGATGGATGGATGGATGAGGGTAGGGTAGTGGATGTTGTCTACCTTGACTTCAGCAAGGCTTTTGATACCATCTCCCACAGCATCCTCATAGGCAAGCTTAGGAAGTGTGGGTTAGATGAATGGACAGTGGGGTGGATTACAAACTGGCTGGCAGGTAGAGCTTAGAGGGTTCTGATCAGTGGGGTGGAGTCTAGTTGGAGGCCTGTGACTAGTGGTGTTCCCCAGCGATCAGTACTGGGTCCAGTCCTTCAATGTATTCGTCAATGACCTGGATGAAGGCATAGAGTGTACCCTCAACAAGTTTGCCGATGACACAAAACTGGGAGGGGTGACTGACACACCGGAATGTTGTGCTGCCATTCAGCATGATCTGGACAGGCTGGAGGGTTGGGCAGAGAGAAACCATATGAAGTTCAACAAAGGCAAGTGTAGGGCCCTGCACCTGGGGAGGTACAACCCAATGCAGCAGTACAGGTTAGGGGCTGACCTGCTGGAAAGCAGCTCTGCAGAGAGGGACCTGGGAGTCCTGGTGGACTACAGGATGACCATGAGACAACAATGTGCCCCTGTGGCCAAGAAGGCCAATGGCATCCTGGGGTTCATTAAGATGAGTGTAACCAGCAGGTCGGGGAGATCATCCTCCCCCTCTACTCTGCCCTGGTGAGGCTGCAACATGAGTACTGTGTCCAGTTCTGGGCTCCCCAGTTTAAGAAAGACAGGGAACTGCTGGAGAGGGTACAGCGAAGGGCTACAAAGATGATTATGAGGCTGGGTCATCTGTCTTACAAGGAAAGGCTGAGGGAGTTGGCTCTTTTTAGTCTAGAGAAAAGAAGACTGACAGGGGATCTTATCACTGCTTGTAAAAAAGGGAGGATGCAGGGAGGAGGAGGCTAGTCTTTTTTCAGTGGTGCCCAGCAATAGGGCAAGAGGTAATGGGTACAAACTTGAATATAGGAAGTTCCATCTGAACATGAGGAGGAACTTCTTTTCTTTGAGGGTGGCAGAGCACTGGAACAGGCTGCCTGGAGAGGTGGTGAAGTCTCTGACTCTGGAGACATTCAAAACCCACCTGGACACCATCCTGTGCAACTTGCTGTAGATGGACCTGCTCTGGCAGGGGGGTTGGACCAGATGATCTCCAGAGGTCCCTTCCAATCCCTAACATTCTGTGGTTCTGTGATTCTGACAGTGTTTTGGGGCCTGAATGAGGCCTAGATTTCCAACACCTGTCAATTAGCATGCCAATTCTTATTTTTATAGAGAGTAGACAGGTTATTTTAGAACCATTGACTAGATAAGATAGACAACAGTTGCAGTGAAGTTGGGACAATGTAGCTTCCTTTTTTTTTCTTTTCTTGTCTTTTTTTTTTTTTCTTCATTTGCATAGTATGCTTAATTGTTCAATATCCAGTAACGGTAAATCTTAGTTTATTACTCTTGATGTAGTACTGGAGAGAGAATAATCTCTTTATATTAAAATTGATATTTAAAGAACCTTGACTAGAATTAAAAATTATATATTTAAAAGATTCTGAAACAGACTCCTGTGGTTTGAGCAACTTTTGTTGCCATAGTAACTGTATGTAATAATTTCATTAAGTTTTTTGTTTCTTTTGTTTCTTTTGTTTTGCATGAGAAAATGAAATCAATAAGAACATTTACTTAATGACTAAATATCAGAGACCTTTTTAGTTTGTTTTGTTCTCTTCAGATGGGAAAATTTAAATGTAAGATGAAATTCTTTCATTCAATATGTCATGCAATTAAATTAGCAGAGAGCCTAATTAACTGTTTCAATCTGGCTGCTAATCAAGCAATTTGGTAACTACCTTCACAGTTAAAGAAAAGTAAACTGAACAAGTGATATAAGGATGTATACAGCATTGATTCTAACACTAGTACATTAATTTGTTGCATTCCAATTATATTGGACCTAGCATATTAGCCAAATTATGTAGGTACCAAAAAAGTGTTTGTAAACCAATAAAATTCTTATTTCTTGTATGGGTGAAGACTAAGGTCCTTCTGTGAACAAATCACAGCAAGAAAACGTAACTACCAGAACATGAGCTGTGTTTGGATTAGTTCAATATACACAGCTACATTTGATAGTATATACTAGCTAAGAAGGGATTATGGCCTCTCATCAGTTCAAGAAACACAAGATGGTTAGATTTCATCAGCTCTAACAAGAACTGCAAAGTTGATATATTTATGAGAAACTATATAGAACATAATGGACTCCTCATCTGAAACATCTGGAGAAAAGGCAAAAGAAACACCTCCAATGGATCACACACTGGTCAGAAACAACCTGTGTTTTATCATTTTTGCTTCTTATACTTCTTCATGAGACAAGGTTGAATCTGTACTTGTCAGCACCGCATGCATAGTGTTCTATGTTGCTGGTTCTTTTCAATAGAGATAAAAAAACATAATTGACAGCATGCATTGCAATGGCAATAAGAAATTGTGAAAAATTCTAATGCAACTATATTCTTTAGAAATTGCCTTCAGGACTTTCAAATTGGTCATATAATTAAACACAGAATTTGAGGATGTCTTGGTAAATATACAGTCCTAAGGCATATGATTTCATCATTGCTAATTCTTTAAAAGTCAAAGGATCCACCACATGGTCCATCTGTCAAATCCATGTCTCTCCAATTTAGAGACAAGGATGTCGTGTGGGGCAGCATCAAATGCCTTGCACAAGTCCAGGTAGATGATGTCAGTTGCTCTTCCCTTATCCATCAACGCTATTGTAGAAGGCCACCAAATTTGTCAGGCGTGATTTGCATTTAGCGAAGCCATGTTGTCTGTCACAGTTCACCTCCTTATTTTCCATGTGTCTTAGCAGAGTTTCCAGGAGGATCTGCTCCATGACCTTGCCAGGCACAGAGGTGAGACCCAGGTTTTCTTAGCTGTTTAGACAATTTCTTTGCATTCCTCCCAGTCTACCTGTTCTTGCTCCTACCCTCTGTAGGCTTCCTTTTTCTGTTTGAGTTTGTCCATAAGCTCCTTGTTTATCTATGCAGGCCTTCTGGCTTTTTTGACTGACTTCCTTTCTGTTACATTGCTCCCGAGCTTGGAGGAGGTGATCTAGAATTCTTCAGGTTTTGTAATGCAGTAGCTGAACTACATTAAAGGATAATAGAACCTACAGTTTTTTCTTATTCAAGTTTTAAAAGACCAGAACAGACAGTAATAACATAAGCATTTTCACCCTGATACATCTTCAGTCATCTGTCTTAAACTACACTGGATGCTAGTTAATATATTCTTTCTCTGTCATCCACTATGCTGTTAGCAACATTTCATGATACTCATTTAGTAAAAAAGATTCCCTGTGCAACCTTTTCTAAAAAATTTTGTTTATCAAAGATACCAGTGGCAGTAGTAACAGTTGTACTGGCAAGACAACAAATGAATGAAACTTTTTCAGTGCCTGTATTAGTTTGAAATTTGAATCAGCTTTATAGTAATTCTCTTTTTACCAAACTAGTTGTCTGTACCTTCTGTAAGGGTTAATTATGTCTCCATTTTATAGGCCCTAAATAAGCAGTATCATTCATCTGCTTCTTGCAATAACATAGCATGTGATTTACTCACTGTAAAAATGAAAATCGAGCATTGACACATGTCAAATGATAGAGAATTATGTAATGCATAGTCTAATTTTATATATACTTTTGTTTGCTCTCAAAAGGGTAGAAAACCTTATAAATCCCCCTTTATGGATGGTTCTGTCCTTTTTATCAAATTTAGATATTTTTTTTCTTCAGTTGAAGTGATAGTTACTTGTGATGAAGCCCACCTACTTGAGACATCTATTTTAGGAAGAGATGAATCATTTCTTGTTATGCGTCTCTTTCTGTTGACTATGGATGAAGCATAAGGGAGTAGTCATCTAAAAATAAGACATCTAATCTAAGCTAAAGTTAGGCAACAGGAATCCTGGGATAGCTAGCTAAATCTGTAGTATTATTTGGTGCTTAAAAAAAGAAGCCATATTGGAAAATCTGAGCACAAGAGACATGTTTTTAAAATATGTATGTCAGCAGGTATTAGACATCTAAATACCTTTTGAAATTAAAAGGCAGCAAGAATGCATTCAAAGCTTAAGACTTGTGACACCTATAAATTTTAAGTGCATTTGGTAGGATGCAATTGGTATTAGTAAATGTTGAACCTAAATATAAGTGTACATTGTTAACTATATACGGGTATTTTACAATACTGTGATGGCATAGCCAGATGCCATCTATAAGTGTTTTACATAACTGTGAGCAATGTGACCACCAAAATGACAAAAAACAACAGGTATATTTGCACACAGAAGGCATACAAGTGACAGAAGTTGCCAGACAAAGGAAAAGATGCTGACTACGGATTGCAAGTTGGTAGGACATCTACCTGAAGGAACAAGAAGGATAATAAGTGGTATGGGGAGGAGACCCCATGTTCTGTGAGCAGAGAACAAATAGTGTAAAAATGTTAGGCATACCTAAAGAAAATCAAAGAAGTAAGAACAAATTGCCTGCCACACTTCTAATTAGTTGTACATTTATTTATTTTTTAATATTGGGAACTTGGAAGACATCATTTTCAAAACATAGATTACTGCATATTGCATAACAAACTTACTCAGCAGAGTCTAAGCTTAAAGTGTCAATAAATTGTGGCCATAAGGAAGCACGCAGTAAAATGTGTCTGACAGGGTGGTCATTCTGTTCAGTAGCAGGCAATGAGATCCACAAAGGCACGCGTACATTTTGTGGGAAGACAAAGAGACACAAAACATAGCACATTGTAGTTTTATACAGCCTTCCAACAACTCTTCTAAAGTAATTGATGATTTAGTTAAGAAACTGAACATAGAACCTCCCCCTATGCTCAGTGATTTGGACTTTTGCTGTTGAGTTGTGCCTTATAGTACTAATCAGTTTAAAAATGTGTGAGGCTTTATTAAACACATTTTTCAAACAATTGCAGCTGTAGAGGGAGAGCGTTACACATCTCTAGTGTTTACAAAATAGCTTCTTTCCTATTTATTTGCCTTCATGTTTTGTGATCATTCATGCCTGCTAACACAAGAGAGGCAAGAAACAGTAATCTTCCTTACCACGGACAGTTGTCACTAGCAGGAATAAGAGGTCTTCATTTCCTCAAATGTAGCCTTTCTTAAAGAAATCTGTCAACAACACTATCCTGACCTTCAGTCACAGACAATCTGTGACTGAAGACCTGTTAGTCAACAATTTTTTCTATCTTTCCTATTATCATCACTGCAGGACAGAAAAGAGACTACAATTTTTGTTGCACTTTTCTGCTTTTGGTAGAAGCTATTATTTTAGTTAACCGTGTTACTGCAAGGGAAGGAAATTTGCCATTCCTGAAAAGGAATGCCACTAATAATGAAATGGGAAGGCCAGGACAAAAAGCACAGCTTTAGGTTGTGTTCACATGAATGGCCCAGTGTGAAAATAAGGATAACTGACTAATGTAGCTAAGTGGTTTAAACAGGAAGCAGGTAACAAAACGTCTCTTGACATTCTTGTTGCAAGCAAATCTAAGTTAGGTAATGTATGTATCAGGGAATTAGATATCACTGTGATGGAAGTGCAGAGAATTGATACATCACATCAGCCTTATATTTTAAAATAATTTTTTCTAAATTCAGTCATCACAAAACATTAATATGCCAAATTAGTTGAGAATATAGACTACTATATGACCTGGTACATGGCCCTTGATGATTCACACTTTACAGTGGTCACATTGCTCATATGCTTACTTAAAACATTTATCCATTGTGTCTGAGTGTTATGATAGTCTTATGAAGTACTTAAATGCTGTTGTTAGTAACACAACTTCAGTATACTTATATGTTCAAGGCACATTAATATTAATTTTACCCTGCATAGTGAACTTCTAATTGATGCCATAGGCCTCTGCTTTGGCTACGCTGCAATTTAAACAGATTGTATTCTGGACTGATTCTGATTCAGTTCAGAAGAGAATAAAAACCCCAGATTTTTGAGGTACAACAGCAATTCAGTTGACTCCTCAAAACTGTATTTTCTGGTACTAGCAAGGACTTGGTTTGCCAGTAACTGTGGTAAGTTCTGAAAGTTTAATGTTGATGATATTTTTGCCCTGTAGCTAGCTGCCACCTGGATATGGTAAAACTGCATTTTCATTGTCTTGCACTAGCAGTCCTACATTCTTGATCGGTGCTATTGTTGTCCAAAAAGCAGATTCATGCCCAGCGTGCAATTAACCAATCTCACAGGCTCAGGAGAGATATTGGATTTATTCAAACCTGGGTGTTAGGTGGAATTACCACAAATCAAGCACACCTCATGCCGGTTTCTTTGTTACATTTATACACAAAACTTACAATGTAGTATGCTCCCAATTACAATGACTGGGCAGTGATTTGCATATAATTATAATATTTGCTGTGTCGTTCTCTTCTGCTACTCCGCTTGCATGGAGGAAGTGTCTTCACCTGGGCGAGGCTCTTCTTGACCTGTGGGTGTGTTTTTTAGTATTGTAATGAAGGCAGTTCACTTTAGGATACCTTAAAAGTAAGATTTGTTGACAAGTTGTCATTTTGTTGACATCTTGCCAGGTTGTCAAATAACTCATCCTGTATACAATAGACCCCAAGTATTCTCTGGTTATGGTCTAGAGAATAAGGACTTCAAACACAGTGTCCTGTTCATTATTATCAGTTGGTTAAAGCTAACAGGGTCCAGAGAATAGGGACTTCAAGAAACGCAGCATCAGACTTCAAGCAGCACAGCATCCCATACATCATTGGTTAATAAATGTTAACATAATGCTAATATAAAGGCCAACTTCTTAAATCAAGATACCCCACATCACTATAATCACAAAAAAGTTATAATGGTACCAATTTAACTCATACATCTCCAGATTCAATCTTCTGTTAATTTTTTGTTCCAGTAAGTATGTACGAATTACAGTCTGCACAGCAAGAAATGTTGCTCTGTAATTAACTTCTTTTGTACAGATACTGCTTCACTGTTTTGAGCTCAGCTCACTGAATGCTGTGAGTTTCCTGAGCTGCAGGTTGGAGACTACTGCAAATTCTCAGGTTATTGGCTCCTTTCTAGTAGATGGTACTAACAGAAGTTTGGTCATGTGTTAAAACTTTCTATTTGGTATCACAACTCAGTCATTCCTCTTAGGGTTGTCCTTAGGATCTATGTAGAAATGGAGCAGATCAGCTGCAGGATAATTCTTAGAAATTTCTGCCTCTAGGCCTGGGATAAACATCTTGTTGGACATCTGATAGCCTGTTAGAAAACAGGTCTATATATGACTGGAGCATAGTTCTTCCGTCTTTCTAAAAATCAGTTGCTCCTGTGCAAGAAGCCAAGTAAGTTTTGAGTCAAAAAACCAATAAACCTGCCTAAGAAAGCAGCTGTCTGGTGGCCAATCCTGTCACATATAGGCTCCCATCATTTACTACATCTGAGTACTAGAGTTTTTTATTAGACATACACCAGTAAGCATTGTGGAAGACAAAGAGAAGATTGAGGAAGAGCAATAAAACAATTCTGTTCTGAACTCTACAGGTCCCTTACTGTTGATTTTGATGTTCCAATTCTAGACTTGCCTTTCCATTTTTATTTTATTTTCAAGCTTTGCTGCCCTCAGGGTTCTTCTATAAGACTAACATTTTGTGACATTATAATATATGGAGGTATCTACAAGTCTCGACGAGACATTTGTAGTGGTAAACCTGGGAAGCTAATGTGCCTGGAGCAATTCTACAGCTACATAAGAGACAGATATGGAGTGTTCCAGGCTAGGAGTTTTAAGAACTTGCTAAGTGCCTCCACTCTGTATGAAGCATACTCTTAACTGACTCTTGAAAAACTAGGCACCTAAGCTACTTTCCACTTATTCTTATCACCACTTACTTTATGTCAAATACCCACTCCTCTGCCCATTTTTCAAGACACTGGTGTGTTTATGGATTACAGTAAAAGCCAACTGTGCTTCTGAAAACTTACACAATAAACAGTAGTCATAAAATCAGTCCTATAGTAGAAATAGGTCATGCCTCAGTCCGAATTCGCTTAAACTCAGTTTGACTCTGCCAGGGTCCAAAAAATGCACTGGTCCACCAGCAGTACTGAGATCAGAGTTTTTCCAGAGCATTAGGCACTAATGCTTACAGGACTCAATGCCTGAAATATAAATTTGTTGGAGAACACATCCCTGCCACAATACAGAAAACAAACAATTCCTCCAACCAAAAATTTCATTCAAAATACATTCTAAAATTAAATTGATTTACATTCAAAGTTCTGGAGAATGTTATATTTTTCTTCCTAAAGTCAGTGATTCTGCTTGTCCCAATAAATCAAACTGAGTTGGAATGGGACACTTGATTTCCCCAGTACAATATGGCAACTTTAAATAATGGGTGTTCCAAGCAATTATTCATAAAACATTTTTCTGTACAGTCCAAATAGAAAACATCTCTGCATCAAAGAAGACAGAATGCCAGATGCTCATAAGGTCAGTGGCTTTAAAAAAAAAAACAAACCCAAACCAAAACAAACAACAAAACCCCACCCCATTCTCTTTTATATAAAACTTGTTAGTTTGGCAGTGATACAACATGTGCTCTTATGATATAGAGAGGAAATCTGCCTGTTTGTCTCAGTGTTTATATTTATATAGTCACTGCTCAGCCCTAAAGCTGTTCCTTAGATCTCCAGCTAAAATAAATGTCACACACTGCTGAATTATTATAAAAATAATTCTGTTTATTTACAAATATGACAACAAGCTGGTAACTTACTGAGATTCTCTGAAGGATTTTCAGACTTTACAGAGATATATTCCATCCAGCATATTTCCACTGTCCCTGAATATCATATTCTAAATGCAGCTATTAACCACTTGCCAATAGATGTGTCTGTTCTTAGTAGCTATGTATTATGATAGATATAAAGGACATCATCAAATACTGGGAAAAGACCCTTTATGGAAGACAAAATTTCTCTCTCCCTTTTCAGTTTTTATGACTGTATTTGGCAGCAACTTTTATCCCATCTTCCACATTTAAACAGGATGAGGAAATGAGAAGAGAAATTGAGAATGAGTTTTAAAATTTAGTAGTGTATGTTGACAATGTAATAAGATGACAATGAAGTGTAGGACATTTTTGTTTAGTGACAGTATTTTTATTATGCAGGATACATTTTTTGCATGCATAACAAAGAGAATCACACACACACACACACACACACACACACACAAGTTGGAATAATCAGTGTGGCTTTGCCTACATATGACCTGTTCTGTGATAATTTCAGCCAGTGAAATAATTTCATAAAGTATTTCCTCATGGTGATCCCAACCAATACATGGATAAAGCTAGACTAAACAGTTTTAATATAACAGTCATTATTGGTAAATCTCTTCTGCAGTGGAACATACTTCTAACAGTTTTGTTTCCTATTTTCTCTCAACAGAAAATACAGCTTTTGTAAATTAAGTATCAACACAGGAACACTGTCTGAAAAATCTATGAATTGTTATTAAGTGTGAGGCTATTTAAACCTAAATAAAGGAGATAGTAATAAATCTACATATCTAATCTTTATGTTGAGTAAAGGCATATTTACAAAAGCTTTGTCCAGTGTCAGTCTCTCTCTCTATATATATGTATTCAAATTCCTCAAAAGATTTATCAAAGAATTTATCAAAGGATTACAAAATTTATTTACTATGAAAGCTCTTCAGGAGTTCAAAACATTTGGCCTTAAAGAAAGAGCATGGGTTGCTGCTTATAGAGTGTATGTATTCAAGAAGAGATACAGAAAGCATTGTTCTCTTTCCCTTAACAGTAAGACAGCAAAAAGCATAAGGTATGTTCTCAAATTCACAATAAGGCATTTCTGTGCATACAAAGGAGGGCCTTTCCTCCAAAAGCAACATTAGCATGCAGGAGTCACAAAGGAGCAGTGACTACAGTGCATTGGTTATTCTTATTTAGAACAAGTAACCAAGATCGATTTAAAAAGGTGAGAACTACATATGATGCATCAGTCACACATTAAGCTCTTTATAATGTTATGAATAAAGACTTTATATTACAGTGCCTAATAATATTAGTAAAGTTGTTTGATTAAAAGTAGAGATTTCTAGCTAATGTCAAGGGATTTTAGTAGAATAGATAATAGTTTCTCCTCTCCTTTTCTCTTTAATGAACTCATCATCATGATACCTGATAACCATGCTGAAAAACACAGAAGCCAGAAATGACAAAAAACCTGAAGTCAGAAGTTTATCCCTTCAGCTTCTGCCTCCAGCATTGGTTCATGGCTTCAATAGTGCAGGGGGCAAGAATGTAGTAGATTGATTTAAGATTTGCTACTTTTAATTAATGAATACTAGCCTATATTTTAGTCTACTGAGAGAAAACTTAAGCAGACAGACCAGAGTCACATGGAAGAGATGAGAAATGTGTGGGATCACTGCCAGGAGGGAGGAGGGATGGAGAACATCCATCTCTGTCTCCAGTCCTCTGGGAAGAAGTCAGACATAGAGCATGGCCTCACTTCTGGGGCAGTAGCAAAGAGCAGGGATGTGACCAAACAGGAGACCCAAGGCATGGGATAAGCCTAGCAATTTAGGTATTGGCACTCAATAGTTGTGGAGGTTTTAGTAATTTCTGCAGATAGAATTGCTGCATTCTGTTTTCCAAACTTAGTGAATTGTTACAGAACTCAATTCTGTAAATTAACAAGCAGCTCTTTCCTCTTCATAATGCAACTCTACCAGTGCAAGTGTGGAATTGTTGAAACAGAATTTAATTTTCTAAGTGTTGAAACACAATATAAGAAATCACGCCCTGCAGAATTCAGACAAGTAATTATGAATTTCTGTGAGATTTAGTTAGGAATAAACTAAAGAATACTGCTAGTTACTAAACTGAACTCTGGGCTGGGGGGTGGGGGGGCACGGAGAGAGATACTATATGCATTTTTTAATTAGATTCCATATTATTAAATACTTAGACAGTCCAAAAATACAATTACATTCCAGTCTGACTAAACAAACCAAAAGCTTCTTTCCAGGCAGGCAGAACTTTCTCTTTTAAGAGGAATTCAACACCCTAATTGAATATCTTTGGCCTCATTTAGATCAACATTTTAACTGTCTTGCTAAGGAGCTTTGAGTGCTTTGTTGAGATTAGAGTCTTCTAGTAAATTTATGTCTAATCTGTATGATGACCAAGGATACTCAGTAGTTCATTGAAAAAGAAAAAGGACAATCTGTGATGGATATATTTTTCTCTCCAGAAAGGGAAACCTGAGGGTAGTAGTAACTCAAGAGTTGCTCTTTCTCCATATAAAAAGGCTATAGTTTTCTATAGTTTGGGAAATAATAACATCTAAAATAAAATACTTAATCTATAAGAAAGGACAATGCATTTAATTTGTTTCAACATTTTTCATTTTTCAGAGAGTGACAGAACAATTTAATTCTCCTGTGGTATAGGTTCTTGCGTCGCAAAAGGAGAAAAAAAAATAAGCCTTTTATCTCTACCAGAGTACAGAAAGTCCATATACTCTTTAAAATCAAGACAACAATATTTCATGGATACAAGAGGTACCAGGGGAGAGCAGATGCCCTGGGATCTGCCCACGCATCAGCAAAAATATCAGGCTTTCAGCCACATTAAATTACTAGTGTTAGAGTAGCTTAGAGGGGAAAAAACCCCAAATAATATCACTATGTGTACTTGTAAGTTTCAAACTGGATTTTCTAAGGTGGTAGAAACAGTCTTCAGCACAGTGAGGCAGAGTCAGAAAGTGTAAGGGTAACTGCTTGTCCCAAGGCCTCATTAAAAGAAGTTTGAAGGCTATGTGCAACATCACCTAGTTAGGTCAACTTTTCAGCTCTGTGGCGGAAATTTTTGATGCTATGCAAGAGGGCAGACTATCTAACTGTTTCCCTGACTGTAAAGGTAAGAGATATAGCTCTCTAGAAGTGCTCAGACCTATATTAACAAGGAAGGCAAAAGATACAAAATATGGCACTGACACCAAGTCCAAAAAACGCAACATATGGTTCCCTCTAGACCGAAGTAACATAGTCAAGATAAAATGCACTGGAGCAGACAAGGCAAACATTTGCTGTGCTTACTAGACAAAAGAATTCTCCAGCAGATAAGACAAACATTTGTTGCACTTGATTAGAACAACAGGAGGTCTTGAGACATTGTACCCTTGATTAGAATAGATAAGGAAGTTGTGAAACCAGGTAGGAAACAGACAGAGCATACACCCATACTGAATTCAACAAACAGGCCTATACTGAATTCAACCAACAGGTACAGTGAGGAAAACTACTGACATCAGCAGAGGACCCTGGAAGACCACCAATGGACATAAGTCAAAGACTTTTGCATATGTTAATCAGTTCTTGGAAAAATCATGTCTATGTAAGAGAATTACAGGAAATTATATGAATATGTACATCTTGACTGCATATAAGCCGAAGCGACCAAACTTTGGGCATGCAAGTTAGGTGGAAGCCATCCCCCATGTGTCCCCTGCTGCAATGAAGAATGCCTGCCTTCTAAAACTTCAAAGAAGTCTCAGAGGGTTTCCCTTATCACTCAGTTTTTACGGTATCAGTATAAATACCAAATTTTTATTAAACCCCTATGAAAGTATTTTCTCCTTTATGACTTCTATTTTCTCCTAATAAGTTTCTAAATATGCTTATATAGTCTACTATATTTAATGTGTAAAATGCCTGGGTGTATATTCAGGTTGAACTCTTTGATTACACAAATACACAAATAACAGTGGAACCATATTTTATAATCCTTCAGTATTGAAGTCTTCCGTGGAAGTTGCTAAGTGGAGTGAGTGTGCTAGAGTTTAAGATTAGGGACAAGATAGCTAATACTGCTCAAATAAATATTTTAGGTCCACAGATGGGTACAGCTCGGAAAAGTATTTTTAGTCAAATAATTCTGATAAAGAAAGAAATCTCAAAATATTTCATGCCTTCAGTTTGTGTTCATCCAAGCATTAACGTGAAAAAGCAGAATGAAATTGTAAAAGTCTTAAGTCTTTCAAGTGTGTCAAGTTAAATGGTTAGATTCTGACTAGCATTCAAATTACTTAAATATTGTTTTAAAACCTTCAAATTTGACTGACATGTTTTCTAATAAGATAGTGTTGGTACTGTAAGCAAAATCTCTGTGAGATTTTATTTGGTTTTTATGCTTGATACAGTATTTTTTTAATTTTATTTTAAATAACAAATCATGGTAAATAGAAATTTCCCTGAAATACTGTTTGTGTAAACTCACCATCAACAACCTTACCATAATCATCAGCAAAGATGAAACATTCGTTATTTACATAGCTTTAGGATGCACTGGAACTTTACGGGTCCTCTGGCAAATCCTATGATGAGTTAATTGATGATTTGCATGAAAATCATTCATGTTAAGCTTTCGTTTCACTTATAACAATAATATAAAAGATTACATTAGTATTGCTTCTAAACAATGGATAACTGCCATTCCTAGCATTGTGTGCAATCTTATTCAGAGTAATTAACAGGTGTGAATTGTTTTTTGCTGGGATAAACCTCCCACTGTGTAGCCCTTTTCTTGGCTGCAGGCTGCTTTCCTGCTATATAAGTGCTTGTAAATGAGTCAATCTCACTTTAATGTAGGATTTTACATACGTTAATTCTTCGTACACTTGGTCATTTTTAAAGTGGTTGAGGCAACAACAGTGAATCTCTTTAAAAATCCTGTATTTCTGCAAGTTTCTGATGACCTTGCACCACCCTGACCTGTTTTGTGTTCCTCTTTTCGGCAGGGTCTGATTCATTTATAAGGAACTACAGTAGTAACTTGTAGAAGCATCAGTCTTACTCCTTAACTGTAAGATCAAAGTCTGTTCTACCTCTTAGAGAATCATAAACCTGCTGCACTGGGTTCTTTACCCAGAAATATATAAGAAAAATACAGAGACTACAGACACGCCTATGGACTTCCTTATCTACAGACTCCACCAGTTCTGAAATGAAACTTTTAATTTTGGATTTGAAATTCTCATACATCTTTGCAAGTCCCAATTGAGGTCATATGTAAAGATATAAAAGAAATTCTGAGTTGTAAAAGGTTTGGGGGTTGGAAAGTCAAATTAAAAAAAACCACAACTTTTTGCAGCTCTGACATGAATTACTATTTCTCTACCAGTAGCCTGTATCTGAATTTCATCCAAGGATTTCTTTATATAAATCTCTGATTAAAACTTGTCCATAATTTCTTTTTTCTATTAATTGTGTTCTAAATTTAGTTGAGGAATGACTCAGGTCAGATTTAGAAATCAGATGAACTGATATCTTTTGTCCATGTCTCTTTTTAACATAATTGCTATGTTACGGAATTGTTTAAAATGGTTTTACATTTTATGCCATCATAAGAAAAAATTTAAATGTCATCTTAGTTGACTTGTTTTTTTCAGTTGGTACAACCAAGATGGCAATTGACTTCGGTTATTACAAAAGTAAATGTTTAATGCTCACAACTGCTCATAGTGTAACCTACACATATTAAGTAGATTTTTCTGTAATAATATCTTATTGATAAACCAATGTATAAATAGATAAATTCTCTATACCCATTTAAACAGGCCAGTGGTATGGCTAATGGTGTTTTTTGCCTGTGGCAAGTATATTTAATAAGTTAAAATCTCTAGCTATGTAGATATGCATGTAGTCTGCATCAGATCTCTTACGGGTCCAAGTAGAACCAGTATTTCATTTCTGACATAGAGATTGTCAGTGATCTAAAACTTTTTTCCAAACTTTTGATTCTGGTTCTACATCTCAAGCAGGTTTCAGTCCCCCTACAGGGAAAAAAAACCAGAAGCTTGTTCCTGTGCCTTCTCCTTTGCCTTTATGTCATCTACTCTTTTGTTTTCACAAAGTTATAATACCAGACACACTTATCATGGGGGGATGCAGTGCTACAAATCACATAAGCATACACCTGTCTCCAAATTTAAGGGATTTGTTGCTTCGTTTGATTTTTTAAGAAACCTCATCAAGATCCTTCTTAAGGTACTGTAAGATTTGAGCTATCATACCGTCCCCTAACATAATGAGGTTTCCCTTCAAGAAACCTTTTATTTTCTTTCCCTCACCATAGCTGATGAAACAGTAAGGATTCAGTTTTCATTAGAAGCTTCTAAAAAGAGTTTCATTCAAAGTTGGTTGCTCTGATTTGCTCTGCATCACCCAATCAAGATGAATTCTGCTCTTCACAACAAAAAAGCAAAGGGAGTTTGAGAACGCAGTTCAAAGATACAATGAATCCAAATTTAGGGGTACTAACTCCAGAATAGGAATGTTGTGGTCACCAGTGCAGAACTAGTGTATGTTTTCTTTGCTATTTCAGATTTGTTAAAAAAACAGCATATTTTGTGATGCATGTTCTCATATGTAAACATAAACTTAGTTTGAAAGCATAATGTCAGCAGGAATTCCTTATTATGTGCCTTGGCTAATTAAACATAAATGCAGTCATATCTCTCCATTTGATATGGATCCTGATGGGCAATACAGCATGTAGATAAGTATTAAAAATGATGTAACCATAGCCTGAAATGTTGCACATAGGAAAGAACTTGCTGAACATATAAGATGCTTTTGCCTCAAGTATCTTCTGTCTAATTTTGAAGAAAAGAATATTAGAAAAATGTATAATGCAACAGAACAAAGAAAGAATAATAATGGAAAAGATCTGATCTGCTGCCAACCATTTTCCAGTCACCTGCATCAGAACAAGTGTATAATAAAACATTTGTTAGAATCCATTTGTTAAATCACTCTGAGCTCAAATTTGATCCATGTAGCCTTACTAATATTACTGGGTTTTCTTTCAGTCACCCCTTGGTCTTGCACTTCTTTCTCTTTTCCTGAGGTGCCTAGAACAAGAGCTCAATATCTTTCATGGTTTGATTCCATATATGGCCAGGGAATGTATCGTGTTATCTAGAAAAGATATGCTTGGTGAAGAACTGTTGGATGGTTGAATTCTCAAACAATGCACAGTGCTCAGTTTCACCTGCATGTCACTAACCAGAATGTCCATGCAGCTTTTCATAGGCAGTTCTGGTATCTTTGTCCTTGGTGCATAATGGATCAGCTGCGCTTGTGTGAGAGCACTGTGATCTTTATGCCAAACACCACTGCATGAAAAAGCACAAAATCTGCTTACACATCACCAAAGAAACCTAAGAGACTCTTGGGTTTCCTGAGGTTAAACAAGTTTAAATTAGTTTTGAGTTTTTTGCAGATTGTCACTTGTTCATCTCAGTAGGGTGCAGATAGAGCTGGATGGCCATCTGTCCCTTGTTTCAGCTGCCAGCAATCAGCCACTTGGCAAGGCTAAAGCAAAGTACATCACCATTATATTTAAAGACATAGTGGACATTTTGCTGTGAGATTCCTGCCAGCAGTTCTATATTTAGGAAGCACCCGTGTAGAAGGAAGATGCAAAACTGAAAGTAGGTAGAGTGCTTCAGACTCAACTATGTGTGAAGATTAAGTTGAAATAAACATTGAAGGCTTTCAAGGATTTTTAAAGATCAGTAAATTAATTTACAATGTATTTTTGTCCTTGCATTTTACAAGTCAAATATATAACTAGATTTACATTAGTGGCTTCTCCCACCTCATCCTCAAAATAGGTTGAAATGAAACGGAGTGACATATATCTTTAGAAATCTTCATCTTTTGCCTTGGCAAACCTCCTTTCCAGAATGCAGTGAGGCTAAGTCTGAACTAGATCAAACAGTAACCAAACAGTACAATTGATATTAATTTCTGAATTTTGTTTCCAAACCCACAAAAGAAATAAACAACCAGCTTCCTCCACCACAAAAATATCCTCAAAATACTACTGAATATTGCTGAAACTTCAGATAGCTACTTGACCATCAGTACATAATCCCAAAGAGCAGTGTTTGCCTGTATCTCTTGTTGGAATGAAAGAGAAATATAGTCCTCATTGCCCCTCTAACTTTCAAAACCACAAAAAAATTTGGATAACTATGCATTAATGAAAGATACAAAACTTTGTGGTAGCTGGCAACAAGCACAAAGCAAACATGTAGGAGACTCACCATTCAGTGAACATTCAACAGCAGAGGATTTAAGGGACTACTGTGTTGAATTTAGGCATTTAAGTCACCCTGGTCTTGAGTAAACTTCAACAGCATTTTCCATGGCTTATTCAAGCATTTCTTAGACAAATGCTACCTGGGACTCATTTAAAAAATGACCCATCCAAGAGTTTCTTTTTCCACAATAGTCCAACTATTTAAATACATTTTCCATAAAGTTCCAATCTAGTTTAAAATTTTTTCCTAAGGCACATGTGGTAGCTGATGAGCATAACATACTGTGTTATAGTGCTGCAAACAACATTTCTCTTTAAAAGAGAAACACAGATATGACTTCTTGTGGCTTAAATTTCCTTGCTATTCCTGGCCATTTCTGAGAATTTTGTTAAAGTTCTCATGAACTTCTCTTTGTTCCTGGAATTTGCCACTTTCTCAATCTGATCTGATCAAGTTTGCAGAAAAAACCATTTTTTTTTCTTTCTTTCTAGTCTTAAAGGGATTGGGTAAATTACCCCTGCTTTTTTAAAGTTACAAAACAGCTTTGGTTTGTGTACTGCAATCATCAAGAACCAGTTTTAACAAAAGTGTTAAAACTACAGCCATGATGTAAATAGCTTCAGCAGTTGTCAAGAAATATTTCAACTTCATTGTTTCGTATGTTACTGAAACAAATAATATGTTACAGATTTTATTTATTGAACTCTTTGGACAGGAAAAAAACACAGCAGAGTTGAATGGATTTTGCACAAGAATTCTTAGAATTAGTCAACAGAAGAAAATGGAAATTTGAGAGCTTTGAAATAAGACAGAAAATTAGAACATTTTATGATATGACCACAACTGTAGTTTTAGCAATTTATTTTTCAACAATATAAAGCAGCAGAAAGAGCCTCCTTGTTGTATATATATGCAATCCATGTTTGTGTCGTCTGTTTTATTTTATTGTTTAAAAAAATGACAAGAGATAAAAAAAGGCATCAGGTTCTCCTCTGCGCTGATATACGTTCTTATGGAATTGTCAGTAAGCTGGTTATTGCTCTCTAGGATTTTTCAGCTAATCTATACCAGTCACAGGAGACTGCATGTAAACTGTGGCATAATAAAGCTTCTTGACCTCCAGTCACCCTCCTTGCCCCAGCTGTCTAGCAATCTTTGCACTGAGAATGGATTGTGGGTGAATACTTGGGTTGGTTTGATAGGTGAACGGTCATAGCATTTACTTCATGAATAAATAACATGGGCCAAATTCATGCTTTGTGCAATACCATTAGAATGCATATGCTTACAACAGGGATCAAAGTAGTTTGCTGGTAGATAAGTCTACACAAGGGCAGCAAATTACCATGGTACCTTCTTTCCCTGATGATGTAAAATGTGAAGTAGAAAGAAATTCCAAGGGTAGCAAAAAACCAGATGTCTGAACTATAAAGAATTAACTAGATATTTAGTACCTGAAAAGGTCTGGTGCTCACTTTGGGACTGTTTTGGACAAATGTATGTATTCACATTTCTCTTTGGCCTCTTTTCTTCATAAGTACAGCATCGTTTTCATTCTTAAAACAGAGGAGCAATAAACCCATCATCACAGATATTATCACCATCATAAAAGTGTTTTCTTTGCATGCTCTTCATTGACTTTATCTCTTATCAGACAATTTTTGCATCAGATTTACATAACCTAGTCAAAGTATAACATATAAAGTAGTATTTTAAAAAGCAAACAACTTCCCCTGAATCTTAAGTTTTGTGAACTGAGTTAATAATTCTACATAATCATGTGCCTTTTGACAGAACTTTCTGTCATATATATACACATAGGAAATACTATTGTGAGCATTTTATTAACAGTGTAGCCAATATCAATGCAAGACTTCAGAGAAGGGGATAAGGACTTTATTCAAAATGAAAATTGGAACAAAACAGGCTTCCTTGACTCTCACTCTCTCTCACTGTTCCATACTCACAAACACCAGAACTGTATTGTGTCCAAGAAGTCTGTCCTGCTGCCAGGCACTATGGCAGGGGTGTTCAGTCTGTCCAGCCAATCAAGCATCATGATGCTGCTGTCCACATATGGGGTCCAGAATCTCTTGCAATGACAAGGAGAACAAAGGATACCAGCTGTTTTGTCCTCACATGTCCTAGGTAGATAGTTTGGTGACTGTGTGCAGGTTTGGTATATGTCTTTTTGTACCATTTTGGAGCTGATGGTGTCTCAGGTTTATCACATATCAGCAATGTTCTTTGCCTCCACATCTAGGTGTCTTGTAAAACTTCAGGTATACATGCTGGAGACTTGACAGTGCTCTGTGGCCATCTATTACCTAGCAGTTGCAGTCTGACCTCTGGTTGCTTCTGTATTTAGCTTGATCCAAAATGTGTTGGAATCAGAGAGAACTCTCATGTAAAGAAAGACTGAAACAGACCTATGCATACTTGTGAAAAGCTATTACTTGTTACCTCACTTGGGTCAATTAGACAACTGATCAGTGTCATAGAGCAGAAACATTCCGTAACACTTTAAATAGATTCCACAAAGTCATTGTTAAGTGCCTTACTTAAATTTTGGCTTTGACATTCACATCTCGTGTAACCTTAATTTAACTAAAAGCAAATGAAAAACCCCTTTAGTTTCTTTCTTTCCTGAGCTGCTGATCTACCAAAACTTAAAGAGATCAGCTCTGTCCTTCTGTCCTTTTAGCTTATCCACCAGTCATTACCAGCTTAGAATCACCACCTTTTTTTTTCTACTAGTTGACTATTCTAAGGGTGATGTACTGGAGGACAGAGAGGAGGAGACAGGCTGATTTTCATAAGCTATAACAACAAAAGTTGGAAAGAAATTGTTTTGTTTCTATAATAAACAGTTATGGTAAATTGACATGGGAGAAAAAAAAAGTATATAAAGCTGGGCATAACTTGACTGAGTTTCTGTAGAACTCCGTGTATCCATTAATAGTTATATTTCAGACACACAAAATGCTTTGTTTATTCTGCTTTAAATTTGTGGGATTAGATGTGGTACACAGTATACACCAGACAATATTTTTAGTGATAAAAAATTTTGAAGAGATACAAAGATTACATAGCGGTAAAGGGCCATAAACTCTCTTTATATTAGAGGCTGGGAAGGAGAAAAGAACTACTTGTGTGCCAGTGCTGCATGAAAAATGAATTATTGTCAGTGGGTATGAAACAAGGCCATGATCTCAACTATGTTCCTTCTGAGCTTTTGTGTCTAATGTGATGGTTTAAAGTTTTATATTAGTCTCAGTGCTCTGGATCTTGTTAAGTAGGTTTTCAGTACAGCATGACTTTAGTTCATATGATCATTAAATAAATTTCAAGTTCATGCTAATATGCTCATTAGACATAGTTGAAATTTCTATTGAAACAATTTTGGCCTGAAAATTATTTTTTGACAAAAATTATAACTATACATTCGTATCCATGTCAGTGTTATATAATGGATAACAAATCTTGAAATAGAATAATTTCTGAAAAATTAAAATTTTATTTCTATTTTATTTTTCCATGGTTTAGATGCTTCATTTTTTATAAACAGATATGTGTGTTAGCTGCACTTATTTAATAACTATCAAAGTATTGAATTTAGTTGAAATATTTCCGTATAACAATTTTTCTTTAATAAGACCCAATGTAAAGCATAAACCTTTACCTGCATATCTCATTAAACAGGAAGGGAAACAGTACCTTGATGTAGTATTTCTGATTACAGTGAATTGAATTTGACTTAAGTTATAAGGAAGTCATATAGCGTAACATTTCCTTGCTCTACTCTGTTAACATATATATCAAGGATAGGCAAAAATACTAAGGGAAATATCCTCTTCATTTTTTATTGCATCTTTCTCCCTTTCTTCACTTGTTTTTTTTCCACTGTTCAATGTATTATCTTTAATAAATGACAAATTTATCAAATTCAAACCATCTGTTTTGAGGCTGAAACAAAGCTAACATCTTAAATGATTGATGATCACTTGTGTCCATGCTGCTTTTCTGTGCCACCATTTGAGATGGTAATAGAAAGTTATAGAGGGTAAACTGGCAAAACAGACTTGATTTTTTTTAGGACTCCTCAGCTGAGTGCATTGACCCTTATTCAGAAAGCACAAGGAGCCTGAAAAGCAGCTGTCAGATTAGGTGGGGTCAGCACTGAGCTGTCAATTGAAGGGTTATAGTTGGTGAGTTCAGGTAGCTTTTTCCTGGCAAACACTACATTCATATCCAAAGGAAATTCTTGTTTAATATGAACTTCAGATGTAGCTGTGTTTCAAAACTTTTACTGAGAGCCATCCAACATTAGTGTTGTTTTAGTCCAGTCTCATTGCTTTCTCTTCAATTTATTACAGTTTTATGTAAACTACAAATGAGACGTGAGAAGAAAGAGAGAAGAGATTTTTTTTGCAAGCTTTAATATCCTGTTAGCAAGCTCTCCAGAAAGAGTTAAGAAGTTTTGATAGGATGGATATTCTCTTTCCCTTCCCTCCATCTTCTTGCTTAATAAAAATAAACTGTATGAAGATACACAGTTTCATAGAAAATCACTCTGCAATAAAAAGTGCCCATTATAGAGTGTCAATGGATGTGATAACATGCATAATTTACCTCGGGGAAGTATGTAATTAGAAAATTAACCTCTTATATTTCTCTCCTTAATCAGCTGCAACAAATGACTAGAGAATACACATTAGCAGCTGTATTTACTGTATTTACATGCTATTAAAAAGAAACTAACTATCATAGAATCATAGAATG
>VZSF01010495.1:0-13319 GCA_013398295.1 Chionis minor | reverse complement strand
TTCAAACCTAAGTGATTCTGTGAAAATAGTTAACCAGTTAAGCAAACGGAAACTTAAAATAATTTTTCCATGATCTGGATAGCATGTTTGACCAATATCTGTAGGTTAAACCAGGCCCCAAATCCAGGATGGTACCTACAAATACCATTAAATTTAAAAAAAAAAAAAAAAAGAGAAGGGGAAAAAAAAAAAAAGAGTGAGAGGGGGAAAAAAGAAAACAAGGCAGTAGAACAGTAAAAGAAACTTGCATTGAAGACAAATCTAGCTCTAGGATAAGATGGAACAACTGCAAAATTAACTTACTCCAGAATTTCAAAATACAAGGATTTGTGCACTTATCAAGGCACTGCCGTGCAGGTCGCATTCCATTTTTCTAGAAAGTTAATTTAAAATTCGAGTAATTCTTGCCCTTTTCCAGGCACGTCAGGCCAAAAAGTTTACTATATAGTGTCATACTTGCAAACAATGTAACAGATGTTACATGTGAACTAATGTTAATCAATTTGCACTATATGGACAGTAAAGCTTAAGGTAAAACCATCAACAATAACAGGAACACCAAAACAAGTCTCACAAGCAGTTCAATGTCAAAACTTCTCTCTTCTCTATGCCACACTTACACTATTGATCCAAGTATCATTGAACATGTAACATCCAGTGCTACTGACTTAAAGCAAGCTAATCTGAGTATGTGTCAAACAAAGGTTAGGAAAACACTTGCACACTACTAGACAGGTTGGTATTTTAAGGCTGCAGCACTGAACAGAAGCTTCTGATCTGTAAAACTGTAAGTTCCTAACGCCAAAAAATACAAACTACTGCAAAATACAATACAAGGAAAATACAGCTACTGCAAAAAGGCTTTGAACACTTAGCTAGGCTCTAACCTCTGAAGTCAGAAGCAACGAGACATCCTACCTTACCTAAAAATTAGCAAAAACACTGCTTCTTAACTGAGGGTATCAATATGGCAAATCTCAAGTGTTTAGAATAGCAAAGGAATACAAGTAAAAAGAAAAATGTAGTACTAAAGACAAATTTCTCCTTAACTGACTAAAACATTGTCTTGAGTAAAATACATTTCTTAATGTGCTCAAGACAGTTCAGACTAACTCTGAAAATTCACTGCTATACCTGCTAAACAATCAGTCTTTGTATAGTAAAAACCCCAGTGCATATGCATCTTGTGAAGGAAACATTTATGTAAACCTCACCTTGTCACTGTCATCATTACAAATATGATCTTGATGGACTGAGTGGTATTGAAAGGATGTAGCGATGCTACCTACAAAAGAAGGAGGAAGAGAAAAAAAAATCATTAAAATGATAGCCCAGTTCCTGTGAACACTAAAAATAAAGACAAATTAGGAAGAATTCTTTTTTCCCCACACAGAAGATTTAGCTGCCAAACAGCTACGTCTGACTAGTCATGCATTTAATTCTGATAAATGAATAAGCATCAGAGAGATATGTTGCATGGTTTGCCAACAATGTCTTTAGATGTAGTTTTTCCTAAACATTTAACAAAATAAAATTATAACTAGTTCATCAATCTAAACCAAACATATGCAGTGAAGTACATACAGACACATATAAACGCGGAGAAGCTACATACTTCATATTTAGGTAGTGTAGTCCTGTCCCATACCCTTTACTATAGAAAATTTTCAGGACCTGAAAATTGATTTAGTTTTTTTCACAGGGTGTGGGGGTGTGTGTGTGTGTGTGTGTGCGCCACGGATAAAAAAAATAAATCACTTAAACTGATAATTTTGGGCAAAATGCTACTTTCACTCTGCAGATTTATCAGTATATAGTACAAGACACAATTAGGACTTTTGTCATCAAAGTACATAAGGAATACCAGTTAGGTTCCTCAGTGAAACTTTTATCAATGCAGATGTAAAGATTGACTATGATATGTTAAAGATTTGAGTTTCTGAGTTCCTAGTGAGTTAGCTGGCCAGCTGGCCTCTTCAGAAAAAATTGACAATTCTGCCAAAAAAAAAAAAAAAAAGGCTATCTGTTTTTTGGACAATTATCCTTTTTAAAAGATGTACTTGCTTCCAAACACAGAGCTTCCTAAAACTTTCTTTCTTTCTGAACTACCACTTCAGAAAAAAAGTTATTCTGCCATAAGAGTCATTGACTCCGGCTGTACTGGCTTGAACAGCAGCAGAGCATGCTCATATTGTATATTTTTATAGGAAGGGAGAGCAAAGAAATCCCTATAGAGTTGAAGTTTCAACGTGGAAAAGAAAAAAAGGGCCGGCTTTAAACTGTTCAGAACAAGCAAAGTTTCCTTCCCATTTGATTTAGACTTATGCAAAACACAAGAGTTTTAATGAGGAACACTCCATATGCTTTCTTGAAATTTGGAATCCATTGAAGCTCAAGGGAAGTTAAAACCCCCAAACAGAACACAGCATTAAGGTAAGGCTTGACAGCTTTCTGCCCACTACCCCAGAGGCAGAACTAAACTAAAATATGACCTTTTGGTCTAAGATAAAAAAAGACAGGCAGCAAATAATGAAAATAGTTCAGTTCTGCCAAATTACGAGAAATACATATAAACTTGTTTTGGGCATCTATGCATTTGGATAATGAAAGAAATTTCCAGAGGTGGTGCAGAGTCTACAGCTAACCTCAGCATCACCCAAAACGTTTCCTCTACCAAATTAAACTCATAAATGTAGCATTCCAGGCTATATTGTAGGCTTTACAGATAGGCTTTTCAAGAATAATGATCACATACACAATCACAAATTAAGTTTGCTTTGTTCTAGCTATAATGAATATCAGCAGCAGCAACACAGCTGCAATAGTACAGCTTTCAGTTAGTAAATACAACATAGGACACCTGGGCAACCCATTAGGTTTCATGTTGCCATAGCCTCAATTCTAATAATATCCACATTACCAAGAAAAAAGTTATCTTGGGTTTTATCTGCGTGTTTCAGTCACACTCAGCTGTTCTATAAACAGAGCCACAGACAACCAAATGCAGTTAGCAGAGGATATGCCAAGGCTTTTTTTTTTTTAAACAGGGTCTTTCATGGTCTTCATGACATATTTGTTTCATTTCTGGTCAACTACTTACTAACACCCTTCAGTACAATAGCAATATATAAGACACCAACCCTTAACTCTCAAAAGTAAAGATTTTACAGACATCCTGGCTGCTTTGCACAAATTAGCTGGCTGATCTCCTCAACAGCCTCACCAAAAGCAGCCTTGGAAAAGGATTTCTTTCTAAGACAGCACTGATAATGCAGCCCCCTTGAATGAACCAGCAGAGGTAACCAATCCAGGGACATTGACACGGAGGATTACCAGTTAAAGGCTCTGCTCCACAGCAATGCAATATTGAGTTGCACAGCAAATAAATCCTGTAGGATTTGCCTGATTTTTTTTTCTTTTAAACAGGCAGTTTTTAATAATCATCATGTTTTCAAAGCATTTTCTTTCCAAGAAGCAGAGTGCACTGAGACAGACCTGAAGAAAGATTAATCATCTTTCACCCACCTGCAAAGAAGATCAACAGAGTCAGAATCCCAAAAGTAACTTCAGCAGCTTTCTAGTCTGCATCACCAAACAGTTTTTTAAACAGTGGTTTAACAGGGAAATGATGCTAGAGGACTGAAAGGAACTATAAGCCTATTTACATTTTGCTGACTGCAGGGAGTACATAGAAACTGGGTTAAGCTACCTTCATATCGCCAAATTTATACTGAATTTCACACCAACCCAAGACCAATAGCACCTTAGGGCTAGCAGATGTGAGGGCTATTATGAGCAAGGCTTTAATTGTAACTGAAGTACCATCTCTGCTACAAAGCTGACAAAGTGGGTAAAAAAGCCAGTAAGACTCCTGTGTAAGCAACAGAATGTAGCACATGGGCAACTGCCCACAGCACCTTCTCAAACACATTTCCTTGCTGCAGTGTTCAGGTGATGAAATTTTGAGTTCTAATGCCCATCAGCTTCTCAAGCAACATCTCAGTCTGAACTCCCTCTCTCCTGCCACCCAAAGCAGTCTCCCTGCTGTGCAAGTAACAGGGCATTTTGTAACAGGCAACTTGTTTACTCAGACTTCCAGCTTCTAATACCTAGGTGACAAAGCTGTAGCCTGAATTTACACTGCGACACCTCCAAGAGACAACAGGCATCCATGAAACATCAGATCAGCTACCCCTTCAGCATTACCAGTATCAGGACAAGGTACAGAGTAATGTCCTTCAGTTGATGCACACATAACATGCACATGTATATATATGTGCGTGTACAAGTAATACAAAGACACACAAAGTCTCAAAGACTTAAGAAGAAACTTCAGTTTGGCTTTTACCCTTTTAAATGCATTTAAATTCCCTTTCACTCCATTTTTCAATTCGAAGTGAGACACCCTGCTTAACATTGCACCCAGGGAAAACATCAGTTATTTTGTAATAAGCAAGAAAGAGTGCTGCATTCCCCAGCTACCACAGGAAATAAATTGTTTTTCTTATAAACCCCCACATTAAACAAAATAGTGAAAAGAATCTTCAGAATTTCATCGTTTCTGCCTATCTTGTGCATTGTAATAAAAAGAGAATCAACATCAGGTCTGAATGGCTTGCTTCTTGCCTGTCAGTATTAAAACAGTCTGAACTCACAACGCTAGTCCAAAGGAAAAAGAGGCAGGAGTTTTAATTCAGTCCTTTCAGAGCTACTGGTAGTATCTCATTGGTTAAATGAATGATACTGTTTAGGTCACTTCCTTTCCTCAGCACCGGCGTGATCAGGAAAACATTTGTGTATGCCATGTGTAACATTTATCTAGAGTGATGCTGTTGAGCCTCACTAACTTGCATGAATCAGAGGAGTTCTAGGTAAGAGTTTGATTTGCAGAAGAGAGTTTGCAAAGTAGCAAGTGCATGGAAAGAAAGTCTGAATTGGTGTGAGTTTAGACTCGTAATCAACTGCTCCCTTTAAAAAGCCTATGAGTTGAGCGAAGTATCTATATTCTGGTGAGACACAGCCACGGATGGCCAGTCTACTTGAAAAGATGCAAGGAAGAGGAACAAGAGGTTAAACTGTCTGCGATCTAAGAGCCTCGACTTCCAAAAAAAAGTAATGTAAACCATTTCTGCAGATATCTATCATCTGCTAGTCAATAATACTCCTCTTGAGTGTTCTCTAAAGTGTGTTGCATCTGTTTGCAACACACTTTAGATTTCAGATGCTACTTCTAATTCAAGAGCCTTTCAAACTGCAGTGAAGTTACTTAACAGGTGAACAGAATATTTTGCTATTACAACAAAGAAGTTAGAAGTCAGTTCAAGATACAATACAGCTATTTAGGCTGGTCAAATAAGAGACCACTGCAAATAACCGTATTATAGGACTTTTCTTTTTTCTTATGCATGCAAATCTGACCTTGAAGAAGAAACATGTTGCATCTTGCCTGGCGACTGCAGCTACACTGGGTGCACATAATGCATATTCTTCCCTCTTTTCCTCCACTTTTCTTTTTATAAATGCCAACAAGCTGAAATTCCACACATTTCCCAGAGGTATGTATTCACTTAAACTTCTGCGTGGAAAAACTTTATTACCCCATTGTCAACTTTCAAGCAACTCCTGAGCACAGAATACACATATCTAAGAGGCTGTGATAAAGCTCTGGATGACATGCTAGCCAGGAAGCAGCCACCTCAACTTCTGTCCTTCCCTTCCTCCTGTTTCCTCTACTTGCCAAGATGCTCTTGTTTAACTGCAGACGGTCTAGGTCTAGCACAAGCTAATTTCAAAGAATCATAAAATAGATTGGCTTTGAAGAGAGCTTTAAAGCTCACCTAGCCCATCCGCCCTGCCATGGGCAGGGATACCTTCAATTATATCAGATTGCTCAAAGCACTCCCCACCTGACCTTGAACAGTACCATCAGCCCTCTTTCTTCAATGGCCGGCATCCGAGGAAGACTCTTCATCTGATGGTTATCTACAACCGCTCCACAACATCCACAACAAGGCGACCTGTTCCAGTGTTTCTCCACCCTCATTGTAAAAACTTTCTTCTTCGTATTCTTATATTCTTAAAACTACCCTCTTTCATTGCCCCTTGTCCTGTCACTACTTTTACTCTGGTAAAAGTTTCTCCTGATATTTCTTATAAGCCACCTTTAAGTACTGAAAGGCTATAATAAGGTCTCCCCAGAGACTTCTCTAGGCTTAACAACACTCAGCCTTTCTTTATAAAAGAGGTGTTTCAGTCCCCTGATCATTTTGGTTGCCCTCCTCTGGACCCACTCCATCAGGTCTATGGCTTTCTTGTACCAGGAACCCAAAAGCTGGATGCAGTACTCCAGCTGGGGTCTCATGACAGCAGAGTAGAGGGGGAGAATCATCTCCCTCAACCTGCTGCCCCTAATTCTCTTTAGGCAGCTCAGGATGTGGTTGGCTTTCTGAGATGTAAGCACATACTGCTAGCTCATCTGATTTTTCATCCACCAGATGCAGGACCTTGCACTTGGCACTTCATGAGACTCACTCGGGCCCACTCCTCAAGCCTTTCAAGGTCCCTCTGGATGGCATCCCTTCCATCAAGTGTATCACCTGCACCCCTCAGCTTGGTGTCATCCACTAACTCCTACTCAATCCTACTACATCATTGATGAAAATAATAAATAGTATTGTTCCCAGTAAGAACCCTTGAGGGACACCACTCATTACTGGTTTTCATGTGGGCACTGAGCCATTTACTCTTTGGTCACGGCCCTCCAGACAATTCCTTATGCAGCTAACAGGCCATCCATCAAATCTCTATCTCACCAATTTAGAGGCAAGAATGTTGTGGGGGACTGTATCAAAGGCTTTACAGAAGTCCAGGTAGATGACATCTGTAGCGCTTCCCTTGTCCACTGATGCAGTCACTCCATCATGGAAGGTGACCAGATTGTCAGGCACAATTTGCCCTTGGTGAAGCCATGTTGGCTGCCTCTAAACCGCCTCCCTGTCTTCCATGTTTTGACATAGCTTCCAGGAGAATCTGTTCCGTGATCTTACCAGGCATAGAGGTCAGGCTGACTGGTTGGGAATTCCCACGGTCCTCCTTTTTAAAAGGGTATTTGTAAAAGAAATAAAAGTACCTGTGGGATTACTGACAGAAGACAGATGAATCTGAACCATCTCAACTGCTCCCTGGACATAACAGAAATATCACCTATCACATATGCCAACCTTTGTGTGCGGAAGGGAACAATTTTCAAAAAACCTGCTCATTCCCACAACTAGTTCATGTTTCTTAAGGGGTGATCTACCTATATGTACTGCATATAATTTCCATTTCCTTGTCCCCATGCTGCTGGGGACAAGGTCTATAGATTGAGAAGAGGTTACTCCCACAGCACTTGTCAGTCAGGTACTCAAACTAAATGAACACAAGAATAAGCTCCTTCTGTCTGAGCAGTCATTCTCCTTAGATCTTCTCTCATAACAAAATCATTGGAGGTTATTTTCTGAATAACTGACATCAACTGAAGTTGCCTCTTCTCTCATAACAAAATCATTGTGAGGTTATTTTCTGAATAATTGACATCAACTGAAGTTGCAGCTTCAAACATACTTCCTCTACTGCCAGAGCACAAAAACATACTTCCTCTTAGCTTCTGTATTACAGGACTCACCTACACAGAAATTGATACTTGAGAGACAAAGGTTGATGATTTAAGACACAGAGATCAAAGACAAGTGATATTTTATTTTCCTTTCTTCTCTCCTCTGCTGCGCAGCAACATTCACAGCCCCTACACTGGAATTATCTCTGCTACATATCAAAAGGAATCAACAATCTATTAACAAACTAAAAGAAACATAATTTTTCTGCATTAAAATTCTGTGAGAGACCAACACCATTCCCAGCACACTATGAACAGCATCTCNCCCTCTTTCATTGCCCCTTGTCCTGTCACTACTTTTACTCTGGTAAAAGTTTCTCCTGATATTTCTTATAAGCCACCTTTAAGTACTGAAAGGCTATAATAAGGTCTCCCCAGAGACTTCTCTAGGCTTAACAACACTCAGCCTTTCTTTATAAAAGAGGTGTTTCAGTCCCCTGATCATTTTGGTTGCCCTCCTCTGGACCCACTCCATCAGGTCTATGGCTTTCTTGTACCAGGAACCCAAAAGCTGGATGCAGTACTCCAGCTGGGGTCTCATGACAGCAGAGTAGAGGGGGAGAATCATCTCCCTCAACCTGCTGCCCCTAATTCTCTTTAGGCAGCTCAGGATGTGGTTGGCTTTCTGAGATGTAAGCACATACTGCTAGCTCATCTGATTTTTCATCCACCAGATGCAGGACCTTGCACTTGGCACTTCATGAGACTCACTCGGGCCCACTCCTCAAGCCTTTCAAGGTCCCTCTGGATGGCATCCCTTCCATCAAGTGTATCACCTGCACCCCTCAGCTTGGTGTCATCCACTAACTCCTACTCAATCCTACTACATCATTGATGAAAATAATAAATAGTATTGTTCCCAGTAAGAACCCTTGAGGGACACCACTCATTACTGGTTTTCATGTGGGCACTGAGCCATTTACTCTTTGGTCACGGCCCTCCAGACAATTCCTTATGCAGCTAACAGGCCATCCATCAAATCTCTATCTCACCAATTTAGAGGCAAGAATGTTGTGGGGGACTGTATCAAAGGCTTTACAGAAGTCCAGGTAGATGACATCTGTAGCGCTTCCCTTGTCCACTGATGCAGTCACTCCATCATGGAAGGTGACCAGATTGTCAGGCACAATTTGCCCTTGGTGAAGCCATGTTGGCTGCCTCTAAACCGCCTCCCTGTCTTCCATGTTTTGACATAGCTTCCAGGAGAATCTGTTCCGTGATCTTACCAGGCATAGAGGTCAGGCTGACTGGTTGGGAATTCCCACGGTCCTCCTTTTTAAAAGGGTATTTGTAAAAGAAATAAAAGTACCTGTGGGATTACTGACAGAAGACAGATGAATCTGAACCATCTCAACTGCTCCCTGGACATAACAGAAATATCACCTATCACATATGCCAACCTTTGTGTGCGGAAGGGAACAATTTTCAAAAAACCTGCTCATTCCCACAACTAGTTCATGTTTCTTAAGGGGTGATCTACCTATATGTACTGCATATAATTTCCATTTCCTTGTCCCCATGCTGCTGGGGACAAGGTCTATAGATTGAGAAGAGGTTACTCCCACAGCACTTGTCAGTCAGGTACTCAAACTAAATGAACACAAGAATAAGCTCCTTCTGTCTGAGCAGTCATTCTCCTTAGATCTTCTCTCATAACAAAATCATTGGAGGTTATTTTCTGAATAACTGACATCAACTGAAGTTGCCTCTTCTCTCATAACAAAATCATTGTGAGGTTATTTTCTGAATAATTGACATCAACTGAAGTTGCAGCTTCAAACATACTTCCTCTACTGCCAGAGCACAAAAACATACTTCCTCTTAGCTTCTGTATTACAGGACTCACCTACACAGAAATTGATACTTGAGAGACAAAGGTTGATGATTTAAGACACAGAGATCAAAGACAAGTGATATTTTATTTTCCTTTCTTCTCTCCTCTGCTGCGCAGCAACATTCACAGCCCCTACACTGGAATTATCTCTGCTACATATCAAAAGGAATCAACAATCTATTAACAAACTAAAAGAAACATAATTTTTCTGCATTAAAATTCTGTGAGAGACCAACACCATTCCCAGCACACTATGAACAGCATCTCCAGTTCATGGTGTCTGGCCCTGTGGCAGCTTTGCTTGGAGATTAGTTACAGTCCCCCTGATGGCTAGTTCATCAGGTGTGCTTCTGCACAAGTACAGTCTAGCAGCACATGCTCTCACCCAACATATGCACATTTGATGCCATTTCAGGGCGAAGCATAACATTAATTTATACAGATATATAGCGGGAAGATCCACCACAGAAAATACTATATCCAGGAGCAGTGCCTTTTCAGACAAAGCTTCTCCTCCAGGAAGTTCAGTATCTACTAGAAAGAAGGAAACTTTCTTCCTGTTCTTGTCATCTTACAAAAGAAGACTAACAGCAGTACCTTAAGCTCAAGAGATATCCAAACATTGTTACTTAAAAGAATATGTGAACAGGCATAGAAGAAAAGAAAACAAGTATTTCAATAACTCAGGGTTGACTTTTGCTGAACATAAATCAATTCTAGAACAAAAATAAAATGCACAAGCCACAAAGCATTTCTAAAAAAATAATCTTTTAATCTTGTCATGGAATTCAGTTTTTATCATCAGCTGTATGGGAGCTGAAGCAATAGATGTAGACAAATACCCAGCACAACTACATTAAAAGCCAGGTATGAGCAAATAAGAGCACATGGATACCATTTACACTAATCTGTTCTCATCTTTATATGACTTTATATTAATGGTTTTCAAGATTCAGCTATCTTCAGTTTCTGAGCCTCCTGAATGCAATTTATTTTTCAAAAGCTACTTGAAATTTCAATCCATTTGTTTTTCTTTATTTGCAACTAGACTATTAAACTGATGTTCTTGAAATTCACCTTCTCTTGAGAATCTCATTAAGACTCTGTAAAATCAAAGACGGCTTACACCAACTATCTAGAAACTTCCTTTTGGAGGCAATGAATAAAGTGCTTTCTTTGGTTTAAATTTATTGTCATCATTACAACACAAACTTGTCAACATTACAACAAAAAAACAAGCCCAGAATCCCAATTTTACATGTTAAAACCTAAAGCTTAGTTTGCTGCCCCCCTCCTGTTTCTTTATGGCAGAACTCCTCTGATGAATACATGCTATAAAAACAACCATATACCCCAGAAGGGACGTGAAAAGCTTAGAGGATTAAACAGACTTATTTTTCAGTGTCACCAAAACCCCTGCACTGCCCTGCTGAATAGCAATAAGGCATCTTTTCAGTGTGGTTACATCAGTCACTCTTTTTGTGTGCTGTTGCCTTTCCTCTTTCAAAGATACAGAAATTCTCTGGCCTATCTTTTCTGCTTCCATAAGCTACTAAGTCTTAGCAAGTTTATTAAATGTTAACAGAGGTACTCTTCTGATGCATATCCAACACCCAGATTAGAAACCTGTCAGCCATGGAATGGGTTGATTCATAAACCGGAGCAAATGGAGAAACTAAACAAAAAAATGATGTTTATACCTATTTTGCCTTTGTTAGACATTCATAACTCTAGTAAGGGCACTCTGGAAGCTTGCTACCTGTGAACAAATATTCAAGCTTAGATAGATGGCTTGTCTAAACCCCAGCCTCGACCCAGGGCTGGTCAATAGAGTTAGCACAGAAGACAGCACTTAATTTCCTCTTTTTTTGTCACAGCCTATCAGCTCACAACAGTTCCCAGTAGTTCTGGAATCCCTGATCCGCAGGTTGCATGTGGATGGTGTTGATTAATGACCTGTGATGGACCCATCCCTCATTAATTTGTCCAACCATTCTGGGTCCACTGTTTTTCATAACAAATTTGAACTTCATTCAACTCTTCTGATAATCTGTGCATCTTCCAAAACTGACCTAAGGCTCTCAACAAAGATTCTTAAGGTTCTCAGCAGAAAAGAAATATTTTTTTTGGAAAGAGCACATTATAAAAATTAGCTCCCATCAATGTACTTTTCACCATTCTTAAAACATACTGTCGATTTACACAGCCAAAGATATGCAAAACTAAAAACCTGACCTGTGATAAAGGAACACTATTACAAAGAAATATTAAGTTTTCATTTATTTCTTAGTTATTCAGAATTAACTGATTCAGGTGATTCTGAAATCACTGCAGTTAATATCCATCAGAAAGTTAATTTACCTTTCTGCCAAGTATCTATTCAAGCAACACAAATTGGGATGCACCCATCTGTCTATGTTAAAAATTTAGAATCAAATGGCCTAATATTACCAAGATCAAAATCAGTAGGGTGGATGATAATACCAAGGCTAAAGGTAAAGTCCCTTTTGCTTTTGTAAAATATGGAGCATACGGGCAGGTTCTCATTAATTCACTGCATGCAGAAAGACTCTTCCATGTGACGGTCTCCTGAGACTCAAAACAGAGACACAACCCCGCTTTTTGGACTGGATATTCGACTTCGCAGTATTTTAAGAGATAAGATTACTCATGAGTTCTCAAGAGAGCATCTCTATTCCAAACTCTTTCACAATAAGGGAAAAAAGATGCAGAACAATGAAATTCCATAGTAATACATTGCCCACGACAAATCAAGATGGACCAAAACAAAGATTGTACGCACAACCTTGATTCCCATCCCTGATACACCGAAGTTTTGACAATCACTAACTAGCAGGTAAAAAGATGTAAATTTAAATTAAGACACTGAATTTAAACATTCAAAGCTATTTTACTTGAAATTGAACCCTAAGTTGTCTAGAATAATAAAAAAAAAAGAAAAGAAGAAGTAATTGAATATTTCAAAGGGTATATATGTTAGTCCTGAAGTTTTAGGATCAGTCAGCCCTCTGGGGGAAGTTCTTGGCTAACTAAAGTTAGAATTGCTTATCATGTTCTTTCAGATGATGAAGCCTTTTTCTTTCAGTTAAAAAAAGTGTAATTTCTCTCAGTATAATAGCTTATTCAGTCTAAATTAAGAAATCTATTACAAATTGTAGGAAAAAACAGTCTAGTTTTTTAATAGATTGGAAAAAGGCAAAGTACAAGTGAATACTAAATCACTAGTTCTACAAATACTACATATTGAGAAAAAACTGTTAAATTTGTAACTTCCCTAAATAATTTTGTTTTCCTGATTTTCCTAAGCTGTTTCATTCTCAGCACACTGACATGTAAACAGGTCTGCCTTCTTAAGACCGTTCCAAGCTTGTTGTCTAAATCTAACTTTCCTATGTTCCTATTCAACAAGAGCCCAGCATCAATTGAGAAATAAAAACTAATCTTACCAGGAAAAAAACCCAAAACACAAAACACGTGTAATTTTTCCAGAAGACCAAAACACAGAATATAAGAAGCCAATATAATCCTAGCTATGTAAATTGCTTAAGTGTGACCATAAGTTACTTCATTTCCTCACAAAGTTTAGAAAATGCAGTATAAAAGCTATGTTAAATTGGAAATATCATAGTTATTGACTAGTAAGATTCAGGTTTTCTTTAGATGAATACTCAAGTTAAAATGAAAAAAAGTAATTCAAATAAATACCCTAGCTGGCAATTTAAATTAATTAAGCGGAATCTAACCTGCTTTTATATGAAGATGTTTTTGTGTGGTGGTCTAAGGGTTTCACAGAATCACACAATCACT
>VZSF01010494.1:665141-679303 GCA_013398295.1 Chionis minor | reverse complement strand
CCCCCCCCCCCCCCGCCTCGCCGCAGGTCGGGTTTGGTTCCCCGAGCCCCGGCCCCGCGGGGACCCCCCGAACTTTGGGCGAAATCCCGGCCCGCCGGGGGTCCCGGCGGCGGCCGCACGTGGGCTGCGGGGTCTGTTGCCCGATGCAAGGGCGTTATTCGGGAGCCCCCGCCGCCCCCCGGGCTCAGCGGGCGGTTCCGGCGGCGGGGCCGGTCCCGCGGCTCCCCCAGACCCGGCCCGCTCCCAGCGACAGCGGCGACCCCGACAAAACCGGCTTTGTCGCCGACTTGGCGGGCGGTGGCCGAGCACCCGCCGCAGCGGGCGAGCCCCGGGGCTTCACCTGGCCGCGGCCGCGTGTCACCCGCCGCGCTCCGCTGACGGTCCCCACCGGCCCCGTGTCCCTGCGCCACCCGCGCATCTGCCGCGGGCAGCCCTGCGCGCAGGGAGGCGGCTCACGGCGTTCGGCGCGATCCACGTTGTCAGCACATCGCTGCCGCGCCGGGTGGGAAGTCGCCTTCCAGTTCATCCCGGGATTTTTAAAAATTTTATTATTTTTTTCCCCCTCAATAAACGTACACTTTAAACGTCCCTGTTCAAACAATAACTTTTTAAAAAAGAAAAAAGCGCTTATTATTTTAGATTGTGAAGGAGAAGAGTAATTTTCAGAGCTCTCCTGGCTGCGAAAGCGAGCTTCATCGAATAGAGTGGAATATTTCTCTTTCCTTTTTTATTTTTCCGTTTTCCCCCTCCTTTTCTCTCTATCATTTTGTGTCTTTCCGCCTCTGCAAAAGGCGCCGGGTTTTGCAGCTGGGGGCCCTTGCGCGCGGGGCCGGGGTTTGGCCGCTGGGTGCCCAGCGCGGGGTCCGGCCGCGTTGCAGCGCGGTGCGAGCCGCGCACTCTGCGCCGGGCACCCCCCCGGGAGCTGCCCCGGGCCGGGAGCGATGAAGGAGCTTCTGCAGCTCCGGGAGCAGGAGCTTTTCCTGAAAAAAGGGTGAAGCGCTGGGACTCGGGCTCCCGGGAGCGGCTGCTGCCCGGGGCCGCGGGAGCTGCGGCGCGGAGGTGTCTGTGGGGAGCGCTGAGCTCTGATTAAAATCAGGTGTTTAATACAATACAAGGCCCAACGGTTTATGGGGTTTCAGCGGAGGATTTTTGAGGGATCACAGTTCAAAACAGTAGTCCGAAGCTAAGGTTTCAATATCCCAGGAGTATTTATTTGCAAAACAGATTAAACACGGACACGAGTGTGCGGGTCTGGCCGTATTTCCAGCGGGGAGGGGGGGAGAAGCCGGGTCTCGGGCAGGACGGGCCGCCCGGCCCCTCGCAGGGCACCTCCCGCCGCCGCTGCCCGGGCCCCGCGTGTCCGTGGGGGCGGCCCCGCAGCAGCGCCCGGTGCGCCGCGACCGCGCTGCCTCGTACCGGCTCCTCTCGCTGCGCTCTATTTTAAGCAGACGTGAGGCTCCTCTGGGAATCCCGCTCGGTTACCTGGCTCGGGAAGAGGCCCGAGCGCGGGTGTGCGCCGGGGCGGGGGGCGAATTCTCGGGAATTTCAACCCGACTCCCCAGCTGAGGGGCCGGTACCGGCGGCGGCGGAGCCGGACCGGAGATGGGAAAGGGTTTTCGCTCGCTTTATCACCCACCCGCGGGGGTGGGAGCGGGTAGTAACGGTTGTAAATCAGGGGACGAGGCTCGGTGAGCTCGGCTCCAGGTGAGCGCTACCGGGACCCCCGCAGCCCCCGGCTCTGCAGCTCGGGGGGGGCCCGAAGGCCGATGCCCGGCGCCCCGGAGGGGTTTCTGCCGAAACAGGCGCGTAGGAGAGGCCGGGCCGGGCCCCCCCCCCCCGTCCTCAGGCCGCCTCCTGCAGCGGGGACAGGGACTCCCGGGAGCGGGGACAGGGACTCCCGGGAGCGGCGAGAGGCTCCGGGAGTCGCTGCCGGTTTCCTCCGCGCTGGCGGGGAGGTGGGAGGCGGCGAAGGACGGCGTCGGGCGCTGCCCGTTTAAAACAAATTCGTTCCCGTTCGAAATTCCCGAATTACGTTTGCCGAGTACGACCGACCAGAATTCCAAACCCCGCACGGGCGGGCGTTCGTTGGATCTCGGGCTCAGTTGGAAAATATTGAATCGGTGTTGGGGCTGGGAACCGGCGGCCGGTATCTCCGCAGCCCCGCTCGCTTCTCCCGACGGGGAACGTGGCAAAGTCCGAGTCGCAAGTCCCGAGTTTTCAGGCAGCGCTGCCGCATCCTCCCGGCCCGGCGGGACTGACGGGAAACGGCGGCGAATCCAGCCCTGCCGGCGCCGGTCGCTGCTCCTCGGCCCGAGCCCTCGCCTGCACGGGGACGGGACGGGGACAGGGACGGGACGGGACAGGGACAGGGACAGGGACAGGGACAGGCCGCCCGCGATTTTGTAATTATGGCTGCGGAGACGAGGGAAACGGGAGCGGGGACGGCGGAGGCTGGAGCCCCGGTACCGCTCCTCGGCGTGCGACTTTGTGCCCGAGCAGCCGGTTCCACCACCGGGACACGCGGAGGACGAACATTTTCGGCAGTTTCGGGCGTTTTAGTGGTTTTTTGGTTGTTTNGGGTGTTTGATCCGCTAATTAAGGTGATGTGTAATTAGCGCTTCAACAAAAATTACCGAGGATTTAAGATCCGTTTAGTCTTTAAAACAAAACAAAACAAAAAAAATTAAACCCNACAGGCCGCCCGCGATTTTGTAATTATGGCTGCGGAGACGAGGGAAACGGGAGCGGGGACGGCGGAGGCTGGAGCCCCGGTACCGCTCCTCGGCGTGCGACTTTGTGCCCGAGCAGCCGGTTCCACCACCGGGACACGCGGAGGACGAACATTTTCGGCAGTTTCGGGCGTTTTAGTGGTTTTTTGGTTGTTTTTTTTGTTTTGTTTTTTTTTTCCCCCATCTCCCAGCCCGCCGCCGCCTCTGCCCACAGTCCCGGGGCCCGAGCTCCGGCAGCAGCTCGGCCGCAGGCAGACGGGGCTCCCGGGACGCGGCGGGAATGCGGCGGGAATGGAGCCGCGCTGCCGCTCGCGGCCGGCGCTGGGAACCCGCGCAGCGCTCCGCNGCTAATTAAGGTGATGTGTAATTAGCGCTTCAACAAAAATTACCGAGGATTTAAGATCCGTTTAGTCTTTAAAACAAAACAAAACAAAAAAAATTAAACCCAAATTCTACAAATATAATTTATCAGTTCGCCCGCCCTCCCCGGCTCCATTTCTTTGAGAAAGTGCAGAGGGAAGAACTGCAAAGCGCTTCCTTCTCCCGCGTCCCGGGAAGGAACTTGGCACACGGGAGGAATGAACCGGTTGTTTGACGTGGGAGACGCTTTGAACTTGCCCGCAGACCAGCGGGTTTGAGGTGCCGAAGTGCTAAAAGACGCAGGAATCGGGGGCTGAATTTTGGCCTGCGGGAAGGTGGCTGCTGCCGGTGCCCGCGCAGTCCGAGCGTGCGGTGGTTCACCCACGTGTGTTTGCATCACGGCGCACTTGCGTGTGCCCACATGGATGTCGGTGTATAAAGTGCATCAAGGAACGGCACCTTATTTCAATTTCACCAAGTTCCCGTCCCCTCTAAAAACACCGTGCGGGTGCAAAACGCGTCTGTGCAAATGCGTTTCTCTGTTGACCTGACAATGCACGTTCGAAGGTCTTGTAACACACAGGGAAATCACAGGAACCGTACGGTCCCAAAGCAGGCTGTTATGTGCAGAAATGGTGACTTGTGTTTTAAGAACTTTGTTTCAAACAACAAATAAAGCTGCCTTGCTTATAGACTTTGTATTGCAACTGCAGTGTAAGTTCAAGTTCAGCAACAGCAAATTAGGTCTTTCGTGAGCTAAGGGGACAAAAAAAATTAAAACAAGCCTATTTCTAAAGTTTACTATTAAAAATACCTGATGAAGACACCGAGGTCAGAAAGAGTAAAGAATTGCTCTTCTGTTCCCCGCGCAGACAGACACCGTCCGGTGTTCAGTCACACGTTACTGGTCTCATAAGCCTTGGAAATGGGCAGGACTCGGCACTGCCAGCCCGGGGAAAGCCAAGCGTACCGGAGGCACACAAAATCTCCACTCACTTCTAGGCAAACTGCGGCGCAGGAGCTAGGATTTCACAACACGGGAGCAGTGTAATTCATCGCTGCTGCTCACTGTAATAATACCCCGGCTCCTTCGTCGGATGTAACCGTTCCATGACCGGTGCGAGAGGAATGCCGTAGCCTGCCGCGGCGCGGGGGTTACACCTGCCCGCACGGGCTGTGCTGCTGGCGGCACAAACAGCCTCGGTTGTGGACTGAAACACCTGAAGGGAATGAGAAGGGAATCTTCTGTTTAAGAGGGAAATATCCCTCTGCGGCGTGGCTGCCTTCATTAGTGCTTGTAAAGCACCCTGAGATTCCCGGAAGGAAAGGCCCTGTTGAGTGAAAAGTATTATTATTGTTATTATGGCTATGATTATTAGGGCTTATATATTTTAGAAAAGCTCTGTACAATTTAATACAGTGCTTCAAAGACAAAGGCCTGAAGGAGTTTGCAAACATTGCTGAGGTACGGCTCAGTAGCCACCCTGCCGGTGGGGAACGCGGCGTCGGCACAGCCGGGGAAGCGGAGGCAGCCTGTGCCACGACTTGCCGGAGGATCCCTGTCCGCTCCTGGTGACAGGAGCAGGAAAAGGACCCACATTTTTCAGACTTGCTTTTGCCCTTCTAACTGTACAATTTGCATTCTCTCTGTGTATTGGTTTTGGTTTTGGTCTTTTTTTCCCCCCCTCCCATCGCAGTAAACTTCTGGTGTGTGAAATTGTTTAGTGGAAGAGAAATCTACATTTACAATCTAGGCCTGTTCTATAGCGTGGGGGCATATAAGACTGTTCGTGGTCTCTGTGGGCCAGGGCAAGCTCGGGCTTTGTTTCCACAACTCCATGGCTCTCCCACTGTTACTGGATATGTTTATTTTTTTTCCAGTTCGAGATTATTTAGATGATAAACTCGCACAATTCTGAATGCTAACTGAAAGGCTCAAAATCTTAGCTGGACAATGATTTTTCTCATTGCCTCTTTCCCAAAAGATATTTTTAAATCCTGTAGGGGGTAAGTAACCAGCATATCAATAAATACATACTTATCGGATGTCCACTGGCAGTTAAGAACGGAGACATCTGAGGGATATGTGCAAACACATTTGTTTCCACTCTCTGGATAACAGCCTGTTGATATGTCAGTACTCCACAGCATTCCCCACCAAAACTGCTGCTGTGTTTTCTGATTTTAAATATGCCCTTTTTTTTTTTTCTTTTTTTTCTTTTTTTCTGGAGGAATTTCAGGTCAGGGATGTCATAGTGGAAAAGATCTATGACCTTATTTCTTTTATTTTCTTAATGGATTTTCATGCATCACTGCTACCTACTCACGGGCTGTTTATTTTTATTTTTATTGCAGTAGGATGTGCGTTATGTAGCATCCAAATCTGTAATAGAGTGTCCCTGTCCTGAAGAGGTTTTTTTTTTCCCTTCTCTTCATTCAGTGAATGATGTGACCCTCTTTGCTAATAAAAATGAAATACAACTTTCATCCCTGGAATAAGTGTACTTCTTCGTGCTTCTGAATGCTCATACCCTGGATATGCAGCTTGCTTTTTTTTTTTTGTAATTGGGAAGAAATTTCCCTGCGGTAAGGGGCACGATGTGTGCTTAGGCAGGGCTACAATCTGAACTCCCTTTTCACGGAGCAAAGTGCTTCTCCGTGCGGAGGTACCACTTCTCCTTTGCTCCGTTCAGCAGCGTTTGGTGTGCAGGAGGGTGGGGGAAAGGGGAATCTCTGTTCAGAGGGCGGACAAGCTTTCATTGTGTCGCCCCAAAGATGTGCTTCACCCAAACTTATGACAGAAAGTTAGGAAGGCTTGGGTTTTTTTTTTATTTTTTTGTGCCACTGAACCCACTTCTGTACTGCAAGCAAGGCCACTGGCCCTCTTGGGGAGACATTTTCCAGCTGAAAATGGACTGAGACAGCCAAATTATTTCCAGTAGGCCACAGAATAATGCTTCTATCACGGTAAATCTTGGTCTCTGTTGAGCTGGTGTGGAAAGACTTCGTCTTCTCTTAACCATTCGCTTCTTGTAATACTCCGGACAAAACTGGGGGAGGCTGGACCGCAGCTCTCCGGGGGGAAAAAGGGACTGCCCAAGCATTCGGGGTGAGGTGTCAGAGCAAAATAAACTGGGTGGTGATTTATTTTTGCCTTGATAGTTTTACATCTTTCAGGTGTTTTGCTTTAAGGTAATATTTTGATGGGGTGGGTCTTTTTGCTGGACTGTTTTTTTTGGCTTAGGAACTCTCTCACCAAAGCTATGAGACACAATGCCCCGGCGTCGGTTATTGGGATCAATTTAGCCATCACTATTAGATAACGCTGTCAGCCCATTTGAGATACGTATTTGTTTAATAGTTAATGTTCTGTACAAAATACAGAGGGTGGGGAGAAGTCAAACTGTAGTGAATGCTCTGCTTATTTTATATCCACTATAACTGTTTTTGTCCATGAAAATTGGCTTAATTATATCAATGGAATGTTTCTTTTTCAATTCTGTATGCAATTAGTCCATCTTGCTGGCTGCAATTTATTTTAATAAAAAAATAAACCAGTGGCGTGTTCAGTTCCTCATCCCCTGGGGACAAATGCGATTGGTGTGTTTAATTTCATTAACTACAATGCGGCCTACTGGAAAAATGTATAAAATCAGCTTTATACAGCTTAAACACTGGCATTTGAAACAAATCATTACTGCATTAGCTGTCACACTGGTAATTCTAGAATCCAAGACAAAAATATTATAGCTGTTTTTATAACCCTCTGCAAATACACTGTTAAAATAATTTGTAATCATTTCTTAAACATGCCCTGATGTTTTTACTTAAAATATCTTATCACCACCAAAGAAGGCTGGCTATTCATTATCGCGTGTATGTTTTATTGAATGATTCATAGGTTGCTTCGCCTGTAGAAAATCCCTGCCTGTCTGTCTGAAGCTCCCCAGTTTGAAGATGGGCTGTTGGTGCCCAGTGGAACACGCTCCCCTCGGTGGTTTTTTCAGCCGAATTTCCTTGTTCCACCAGTTTGCAAGCCGAGCTTTTGGTCAGGCTCGTGCAAGGAAGAGTTTTTTCTAGCAGTGCAGACTAAGAACACGACGAAATTCAGCATAATTTCAAATACCACCTTCCCCCTTCTCCTGGCTTTTCCTTGCGTGCCGCCGGGCGTGCGGCATCCGATCGCAGTTCTGGGCATATCTTTGGTCTCCTGAGGGTGGGAGGGAGAGGGGAGGGTGCGTGCATCCGTCTCCCGGTACGTTCCTGAACGTGGATTTCTGTTGGGATTCCGCAAGGTTGCGGCAAGGGCCAAATCCAGCCTGTCCCCAGGGACGCAGAGCCGCTCCGCGGGAATTCAGCCGGGGTGGGCGGGGGGGCAGAATTTGGCACTTTCTCTAGTTCACAACTCTATTTCCTGCACTTCATTAGACAAGGTATTTTTCAGATACCACGATTTAGCCACAAAACTGTTCTTTACTGTTTTTGCTAATACGTGTGTCTGTCATATGTCAGTGCACCCAGTATTGGTTTAAGACGCGTGTGTAATCAGGGAATAACGCCGAGCGGAACACATGTGCCTAATTCTCTTCTGTGAAAACTGAGGTTAAACTCACCAAAATCAAGATTTCTTTTTAAAATGAGAGAGGCCAGATCCTCAACTCATGTAAATCAGTATCAACATCAATGAAACTAATTTTCACCAGCTGAGGACATGACCCAAGAGATTCTGTGTGTATGTGCATAAAATATACAAATATTGGTATATAGCTGGTTTGAAGGGATTCAGGTTTAGCGTCTGCAGATCAATAGCTGATGGAGAAATGTAGTTTTTTCTTTTTTTTCTTTTTTTTTTTTTTTTTTGTCCTTAACTTCTGGAATGATCAATTATATAACCTCAGCATATTTTAGACAGATTGCTATTTTCTGAAGTGGCACGGACTTCCTTTCCGAAGAAGTAATATACAGAAGATGGGCCGTATTGGACATAAGCCATCTGTTCCCTTGCGTGCACTCTGCTTTTATTTATTTTTTTTTTCCCCCTTCCATTGCTGTCATAAACAGTAGTTAGTTTTCTTTTCCATATCTTTAGCTTTATCGCAGCGGTGTTTTGGTAGAAGCGATATCGAGTTATTGTTTTATTGGTATTGCAGGAGGAAAAAAAAAAAATCAGCTTTATTTCTTACTTGATATAAAATGATTTCAGGGGCACCAAAGAAGCTAAATATGGTTTTCCTGGTGGGGCTGTGGAGCAGGGTGGAGGCAGCACCGGTGACCCGCGCCGGCAGGGTGGGATGGGGGCTCACGCGGGTGGCGGGGGCGGCTCTCCCTGCTCCGGCTCGGCAGGATTCCGGGGGAAGCGAGAGACTCTTCCCTCGTGGCGCGGGAAACCTTCCCGGCCGAGCGGCTTCGCCTGGGCGCTCCGCACGGGACGGGGCTGGGGCCCCGCTCGGCACCTGTGTTTACTCTCTCAGCCCAGCGTCATCACGCTCCGAGGGTCTGATTCTTTGGCTCTAAGGAAACACGGAAAGTTGGATGCAAAGTTTTGCTCAGAACATGGAAAAGTTGTAGGAGTGTGCAGCGATGGAACTGGGGGGGACGTCTGTGTGTGTGTCCTGTGCTGCTATTGTTTAACAAAAATCCCACTGAACTTGGAGTGTATTAGTTGATCAGAGATCCGTCTGGGATGCAGGAAAAACACAATTATGATTTTTGCTAAGCTGGCGAACTAACTTTACCAGCTTAAGCAAATAATTTACCCTCAGCTACTTCATCTGTAAAATAGGAGGGATACATATACCTGCCTTTGCGAGTTCTAGATAAACATCTCGTTAATGATCTTTGCGTTCGTTCCAACTCCCACCGAGCTCGTTGGGACGCTTTTGCTGAATTTACTGGATCGAATTTTTTCTTTTTTTTTGCAAGTTTCAGATTTGGCTAAAAATCTTTTATCCTCTCTCAGATGCTTATAAAAATGCTTTTGTTTACATGTAGTCTGGAATTTTCTTTCCTTTCAGGATAGTACTGAGTGTTTTTTATTTCACAGTAAATGGACCTTTTGGGCTCAATCATGTAAATTAATTTTTAAATGGCTGTGCTTGAAGTTCATGTAGTATAAAATTGCTTTACCCTTTTTTTTCTGTTTATAGAAAAGGACTGTTTTCATTTTATATTTTATTACATAGACGTGAAATAAAGAACATGCACAACTCGCAAGTGATCATATATTTTATTTTAGAATTATCACATAGGAATAAAATAAATTTAAATCCCTACATGGCACAATAGTCATATTTAAAAAGCAGTCGATACCTCACGGACAACTTTGAAAAGCCCTCTGCTCAGAAACAGTTCTGCTCATATATCCCATATATAATGAATAAAAACCAGATCTTTGTTACTTTGGGAGTTCTTAAATTCTTCCTGCTAGAATACTCTTCAAGTATTTATCCAGATTAAGTTCGGAGCAGAATGTGGTTCTTCATCCGTTCATGATAGCACCCACTGAGGAGCGATTTTGCAGCTGCTTGGTCCCAGGGGCTGAAGGGGATCCTGCAGGGAATCCTAGTGACCTCCATGGATGTGTCCTTAAGGAAAAGCCTGAAGAGCTACTGATGCTTCCTCAGGCTTTCGGAGAAGCGTGATCTCCCAGCCAAGGACAATATCTGTGCACTTGAGGCTCTTTAGGTAAATTCTAGTGCTTCCTCAAGTTGTTTGTTGGGGGGGGTGTGTGTGTTATAGTTATTTATGTATTTAAAAAAGCCCGCCCCTGTGAAGCCCAGTGGGTACCAGCCTGCCCAGTACGCCGCAGGAAACTCACTCCTGGATCCTCTGTAGCTGTTGAGCCAAGCGGGTGGATGATGTGGATGTTCCAGGCCTGCCTGTTTCCAAGGGTGTATTTCGATTCCTCTTTAAACTCGCGTACGACTCTCTAACTCCCGTTTCCGATAGAGCAGCCTTTTTGTGCAGGTCTTCGGTTGACGCGTAGGTTTCCCTGTCCCGAAGGCACGCGGGGCTTGGTGCAGGCGGCCGCAGGCGCAGCCCCTGGCCATAATCAGAGCGTTTCTGCTGGGATCCTGGAGTCAATACCCTAGCTAAATATTGATTTTCGTAATAGCGCTGTCTGTTCCAGTAGATCGGGAAAGGGAGCCTACGTTTAACACCTATCTATAAATCCATTTTTACCCAATGGACAGTAACTGGCTTTTTCAAAGTACGGTTGTTAAGCAGTTTGTGAAATAAGTCTGGAGGCATTAACCGGAGAAATGTCCTGCCATACAATTAATTCTCTTAAGCATCTCTTCCGCGCGTCTCTGGCTGTGCTATCTGGGTGACTCGCGTTATTTCGGTGAAATTTGCTTCTCAGCACGGCGGTGGTGGAAGGAAGTACCTGCTCGGCTTGGCCGGGGAAGGTGAGAGGTGCCCAGGGGTCAATAATTCCCCCCAAATCACACACCTGGGCACCAAATGCAGAGTCAGAAATGGTCCTTCCCACCCTCCACCCCCGCAGGCTCCCCCCGTCGTTACTGCAAAAGCCGGTACTTTAATAAATGAGGTGGAGGGAAGAGAAGGAAGCGTAAACCCACGGAGGATTTCTGGAGCGTTGCGCTGGTTTGGAACCCTCCTCTGTGTCCTAATGAAAATCCTGAGGGCGCAACGTGGGGCAAATTGAGACTCATGTCTGACTCAAGACCAGGAAATATGAATTCCGCAACGGAAGTTTGCCTTTAACCCCTGATAGCTGGTCACTGCGGGAAGGGAACCTTCACGGCAGCCAGACGTTTCCTCGCAGAAAACAGCTTTGCAGCCTCGCGGAGACCTGCTGAAGTTCATGGTAGTCTTTCCATTGAATTTGCTGGACTTTGGAGCAGGCCCTTAAGGCACGGAACTCTTTGGGACATCAATGCTATTTGCATATAAAGATTTTTTTCTTATATCTGTTTGTATGTAACGGTCGTTAATGATTAGCTACCAAGGGTCTGGTATAAGATATAGCTATTTCCATGGGTGAAATCAGCTGTGCCTTTGTCTCTGCTTCTAAAGTTCTTTTTTCTGATGTGACCCGGCTTTTAAAATATTGATAATCAAATGTTTGGTTTTTACCTGTAATTTGAAGAGCTGTACGCCTGATTCTTCTCAAACAGCCCAGAAGAATGTGTATTTACTACCCCTTCAGAATCCCAGCATAAGTGGAATAATCCCATTCCGTAGTCACATTTCAGTAACTCAAGACTGAAGAGACAGCTTTGAGGACTTCCCTGTCGATATACATGTCTATCTAATTCACAGCCACAAGCTGTAACTATGCAGGTGGTTTTTTTTGTGTTGATAACGACAGATTCTTAATCTTTCTTTTTCACTCTTTCAGTGAAATTCCATCACACGTTTGAAATGAGAAGAATCCCTGAAAACGCAGACAAATATCTACCTGCTGATCTATCTGTCTAGAGACTAAATATTGGAAGAGCGCTTGTTTAGATCAATCTTGTGCCTCAGCGCTCGCGTTAGAACAAAAATAAAAGCACTCTTGAAAAATTACTGAATTCTCCTTGCAGTGTCAGGTTCCAAGATAATGATGTGTCTGTGTGTGAAAATATTAAATTGCAATAACATGCAGAGTGAGTGGCTTTCTGAATGGGGTATTCAGTTCACAGCTCGGACTATACATGAAGCTAGTGAGTGACAGAATACAAATGGTGTCATAAAACATCAGGGGAATTTACAACCCGTCTCAATCTTTTTGATCTATATTCTATCTATGGAGCTCCCTCAATCTATCTTTAGTTAATGAAACAGTTAAACATATTTAATTATTTATCACTGTTTAATGTCAGGAGTTATCAAAAGAGGTTACGTTTTCTCCCCACACATAAGAACTCTAAATTGTGTGTACTAAAGTCTGGGATGTTTCCTGTCCAAACATAATGCTTTAAAACGCGTCTTTGCGTGTAGATGTTTTTTAATCACTGTTGTTTGGCGAAAGCAGGTCCTTTCGTTTTTTGCCTGAGAGCGTGCTTTATTTCTAAAACTTCGCTTGTTTCTTGCACACACTGCTTTTATTCTTTAGAGAAGAATCAGGGAAATGAGAATTCGGTTTCACTGGAGATGAGAAATGAAACGGAACGGGGCAGTTCTCGGAGGGTACGAGTTGACCCACCTCTCTGATGCAGCCCAACAACAAAGAGCCAAACTGGAAAATCATTCCAAAAGCCGGGGCTGCCCTGCCCACCCTCTGCCCGGGGAAATGGGCCCCGCAGGGTGTGTAGAAACCATTAGCCATCGCCTCTAAAGACCGAGCCACGCCGCTCTCGCGGCTTCCCACCGCCTGGGCTCCTCCCGCGCGTGGGAGCGCACAGCAAGTCGCTCACAGGGGTTCTCTAAGCAGCCCCCTGAGGCTGACCCTGCCGAAACGCCGGTGCCCGCGGCACAGCCGGCCCGCGGGTCCCCTCGGGCAGAAGGGAATGGCGGCATCGCGACCTCCCGGGCCCTTGGGCTCTGGCTTTCCTCGCCCGGCCCCGCTCCCCCCCCGGCAGAGGTGTTAATCGTCACCCTCTGAAGGTTGTGCTGAGCTGCTAAAAGCCGCTGTTTGTTACTGAATCTCATCGGCTAATTCTGGGCTGGAGGTAGGTGTTTGGGATCCCCCTCTGCCATGCCACCTGGGTCTCCTCTATTGGCAGCTTGGATAAGAAATCCTTCTTTCTTCTCTACCTAAGCTCTCTCTTTACCAGTGGTTTTAAATTGCTTTCCACTCCTGACAGACTACCCTCGTTCAAAGAGAAATGTGGAGGAGGTTGATGGTTCTAGTAAGTATTAGGAGTCCATTACCAGAGGACTGAATCCTGTTGGGATCTCCTGGGAGACACCCCTCCTTGGCCCACCAAACAGAGTATGGCATTGTGAGCGGAAAGGGCAGGGGGATAAAGGAATCCCGCCTCGCCTTTCTCTGACAAAGAAACCTCAATACTTTTATTCAGCGGAAAATGGAATAATACTTCTGGGTTTGCTTTGAAAGCCACAGCCACTGGCTACTTTCCGCGCCGCGGATGGATTCTGTATGAGGAAGAGCTTTTTTTTTAAGGGGAGAGGACTTTGCACGTGAAATGAGATTAAAGGCGTCTCTCTGCCAACACGTTAAACATTTTGGGGTTTACAAGAAGTATCAGCGTTTCATTGCAGGCATGTGCCAGCCAGGAATAAAGCCCCGCTGCACTGCTGTACAGCACCGCTCGCCGCACAGATGTGTAGGGCGCAACCTAGCTTGCTGGAAATAAAAGTTTTATTATATGTCATGTTCCCTTTAAAATGCACCACGTAGTAATGGTCTTTTGGTAAAGGTAGGTTAGGGACTACTTCAGCTATTACAGTACTCTTAGAAAAGTCACTTTTGTATAGCTAAGGGGTGTCCCTGTATCTTTAAGGTATCCTGCCTTAAAAAAACCCCTCCCAATTGCAGAAAAACACTTGAGCAATGTAATCCCCCTCGCTTTTGCATGTAAGAAAAGGCTTTGTATTGTAGATGTCGGTAAGAACACATGAGCTATATTTGAAAGCACTGGGGTTTTTCATGTCTCAATTTCTAATGTCTTTAAGTCTATTTTAAGTCGTGTCTCAGGGAGAAGAAATGCACCTTAGAGGCAGAGCAGGCTGTTACAGCAAGGAGCAAAACTCTCTTCGTGGCAGCGTGATATTGGAGTTGGCACGTTGGTGTCCAACTGGAGCACTGTGCCCTGGCGTTGCATTCCCCGTTCGGAGAGGTGCTGGGTCGAGGTGATGATATCCTGAGGGCTAGTGAAAAGAGATGGTGGGCCAAGCTGAGCCAGGGCCCCCCATCAGGGTCTTGGTGGACCTTGGCTGTGGCCGAAGCACTGAGAGGCAACACGGTCCGCTCCTGCTGGGGATGGACCTGTCTGGGAACTGTCTTGGCTTTCAGTTTGTCCAGCTTCTATTTTGCCAAGAAAGGGGAAAACTCACCACTGCATTTGCTGGTTTATCATATCATATCATATCATATCATATCATATCATATCATATCATATCATATCATATCATATCATATCATATCATATCATATCATAT
>VZSF01010494.1:639883-660347 GCA_013398295.1 Chionis minor | reverse complement strand
CCCCCCCCTTTTAAATTCTTATCTCTTTTGGTAAGTTTCTTTAAAATCTTTTCCCAGACTCTTAACTAAGGAGTTTGGGGGGAAGGTGTGTGTTTCCAGCGCTGAGGTAAATTCTCCCAGCAGCGGCTGTGCAAAGCTGAGGGCAACGCTGCCTTTAAAGCTGTGTTTTTAGCCAGGTCCCGGGGGATTTTGCTGCACTCTGGCCTCCCTGCTACATTTTCTTTTCTTTTCTCATTCCACTTCAGAATGTTGTTTCTGTCACCTTCTCAGCCTAGTAAATAGCACGCTGAAGATTTATGATGTTTAAACTTTTAATGCCATAACATATTTTATGTATTTTTCACAGCATTATTCAGACGTGTGATGTTATGGTTAGTTCAAGTTCTAGTGCAACTGCTCTGAGGAACTCTTTCCTTGTGGGCAGTTCCTCTTTGCCAAGCACTATTTGCACTTGCTTCAGAGGAGGAGGAAAGGAATGTTCCATAAATGTTGCACAGGATTAAGATTGTAGATGGCCAAAGCGTTACGGATGGAGACTAAAAGCCTCAACCTGCTGCCCGGAGGAACTACCAACCGGGGTTTGCTTTTGCGGGGCAACCTGCGCTTGCTGCTCCCAGGCTTTCCCGGCCCCGACGTGGCGCGGAATGATCCTGCCGGTGCCGAGGGAGGGAGGTCAAGGCCATACGGGGTCTTGAGGAGGGAAGCGGGTGCAGAGGGGATGGGTTAGCTCAGGTGGACGTCGGAGTTTCCATCTCGGTTGCTTCCACCTGGAAGTTTTCCCCATAGCGCCGGCAGCTTTGCTGACTGCCCCCCCCCCAGTGATGTGGGAGATGCGGGATGTGCCGCCGGCAAATGGGCATCTTCCCCTTGCGCCTGGGATTGCTCCTGGGAAGGGCTTTCCTCACCAAAACGCACAGGCAGAGCTGGATGAGGCGCACAACGCTAAGGAGGGCTGGATTCAGCTTCCGTCGTGGGAGAAGTCTCCCTCTTTTCTCTTCCATTGGCTCAATTGGATACATGGGACTATTAAAAAGAAAAGAAAACAAAAAACCCCACCTAGAATGAATCAATTGTGGGGCACGTTTGCCTGCCCTGGGTCGCTTTCACAGTGATACTAATTCTCCCGCAGAAGTTTCACAGGTTTATAAAACATGAAGTTGTTCTAGAGGAACAGCAAACGTTGCTCTCTCCTCACACGGGTCCCAAACCCCAGCTACCAGGTGGCCCACGGCCTGTACCCAGCAAGGGAATATTAATTTTGATGGAGAGAGACGTGGTGTTCTGGGTATTAAATTCTATGCCTTGGGAAATGCAGCACAGTAGACGTGTGTTTGTACTGAGTAGTGTCTTTGTCTTTCATATAGAAAAACACTAATTAAAATATAATGTAAAAAACTGAAGTATGCCGGTTACATTTTTAGTATGCTGCTAAGGTAAATAAAAATGAAACAAAAGAGATATATATATTGGGTCATTAAAAGTGCATTGTTAAATCGCTTTATGCTACAAAGTTTCCGAATTAAAAGCTGAACAGAAATACATCTGGAATTGGACACAAAAGCAGATTACTGTTACTTTATCCGGAGTTCTGCGTTTGGTCTATGGTTCGTTTGCGCTGCCGGTAACCACTGTGCAGGGAAACACAAGCAAGCATGGCTCCTGGAACTGTACCTCGCAAAATCTCCTTTTTACAACATCTCCAGCAGTCCAGCATAACCCCGAGCAGTTTTACCCTAAGGCGTGGAGAGCTGAACTCCATATGCCGTCTGGTGCTTTGGATATAAGGTCCCTTTTAATATGTCCAAAACAGAAACAGCTTGGAATATTAACTCAGCTGTACCTCACAGCTTACGGTGTGTAATGAGAAAAGTAGACAAGCTGACAAAATTAGCAATTAAGACCGATCCTTTACAATTTAAAATGTGGAATATGGCATATAAAACCGAACTATTTGATGTTGTTTAATCAGAGCATGTTACTGATGGCAAACGGGCACCAGCTCATTGCGATTTCTCCTCCGTGCAAGCAGCCGTGCGACCGGCCTCCCGCTGTCCGGAGCCCATGAGGTGCAGGTGTCCCATCGTTGCCTCATGGCCAAGGCAGGTTGCGGGGGCGACCCGTCCCCTCCGGAGTTGTGGAAGGCGCTCCGGGTCCCTGGCAGAGGGTGGTGGTGCCCTCTCTGGGATGGAGCACGCGCCTGGAGTGCATCCAGCGCGCTTGGTGCGCTTCCCTGGTGCCGAGCTCCCAACCCTTTGCGAGAAGAAGTTTTGCTGCACGGGGGCTAGCTGGTGTCGGGGGGTGGCTAGCCACTTTAGGAACGGCGCATCTTTCCTTGGGAAACGCAGGAGGAAGAGTTCTTGCTGGACTGGTGGGAACAGACTGGAGGCTGCGGCAAAGCCAAGGTTCCTAGAACAGGTTCCAAGGCGCTCGCGACGCCGTAGGGTGACTGTGGGGTTCATAATATTTCTCTTCTTTGTACGTTTCGGGTCCTGCAGAGCAGCACAGGGCCGTCACCCCGGCGTCTTTGGAAGGCTTAATCCAAAACTTGCCAAAAACTGTGAAGTTCTGGCCACTGGAGTCATCCGGTGTTGGGTTTGTTCTTCAGTATGTGAAGGCAGCGACTCATCCTCCGTATTGCAGTGTTGGCCTTCTCCTTAGGAAGTGTCTTTCTGGGCAACAATCCAAGGTTCAAGGCCCAGGGTGCGATAAAGGTTGCAAAAGGTTGCTTATCACCACTGTATTGCTTTAACGGTATTTATTTAAGTCCCCGCCAGAATCTTCTCCTGGTCTTCCTGGCATAGGATGTGGCCACCTTGGTAAGGAGAGAGGAAAAAAAAAATATAAAATCTCTCTTTGTGCCACTATCCCCCTGAAGAAAGAGCTTAACATCTGATTTAAGTTTACTGAAATAACAACAGATGTTTATCTTGTATTGTATGGCACATGGCACTACATCTCATAAACCCCCTCCTGGAGCTTAAAGCAGAGTTTCTGGTCCCTCATTTGGACACTTGCAGGCTTTGTGCTCTTTTTTAAATGTTTTCGTTTCTGTGGAGCTTAATCTGCTACCAAAGTATTTATAAGTATCACGTTATAAACCGTGAAACGAGGAATAGCAAAGGAGATTTTCAATACTTCCTTCCACTAAGCACAGGACTATGCAGCTCCTTACCTGCAGCCTCAAATAATGAAAAAATTGTGTGAACTTTCTACAGTTTTTCATTAAGAAGAATCCACTTGGGGTATGGGACTGGGGACAGATCAGTTAAAAAAAAAAAAGAAAAATCATGCTTTGGGGAAGCAAAAACCGTGGAGGAAAAAATGTAGAAAAAAAATTTGGTTTTGTGTGACTTGTGAAAAGTGAAAAATTTTCACTTCTAAAATTGATGCATATTTTACTGTGAAAATAGTGAATGGCTGTAGTTGGTGTAAGGTTTTTTTTATCTTCATGCAGATAGATATGCTGTTTATATTTAATTTTGCCCATTGCAACTGTACAGCACCCTACTCCATGACAGAAATGCTGTTTTTCTTCCAGCACAAATCTGTAAGAGTTTGTGAAAATGTCGATATCCTTGTGGAGACAGTAGTGAAACTGGGACTGGTCGCTTCCCGCGACTCTTCTGGGTGCGTGGGAGAGCTGGTGCTGGCTTAGACCGAGGTCCTCCCCGTGTCACAGCGGAGGCTGGTGGCTCCATCGCGGCTGGCGAGGAACAGCCGGGGCTGCCGGGGCGCGCGTGGGGCAGGCGGAGCCGGGTGAGCATCCTGATGCCGCAGAGCCGGCAGCGTTCCGGGGGGCCCCGCGCCGAGTTGAAAAGGGACCCGCAATGTCTCGGAGGAGGTGAGGAAGCGTCGAACAGAAAGCCGGGGGGTAACTCCGCTGGGGAAGGAAAAGGGGAAGCGTATTGCATACGTGCACCTATTTAATCCCTTTGCTTTGGGTTGAATTGCCGCTTCCCAGCAAAGCCAGGCTGGAAGGCGGAGCAGGAGATGACCGCTCCGTGCTGACCGTGTCCGGGTGTCTTTCCCCGACGATCCGGACAGAGAGGATCTATGCAGAATATTCCAGAGATGCCACATTACTGTCCCCAATTGAGACAGATTTTTTGATATTTTCTAGATATTCCTGAGCTCCACGGGTCCATGGATCTTGTGGCTTCTTTTTTAACGTGCTCTCTGAAGGCATGGTTTATTTTATGTTTGAATAAATGCAGCCCTCCTTTGTTTCCCCGCTGAATTCTTTATTTATTATTTCCTAAAATGATTTGATTTTCCCCCTCCTTCAAAACACATATGATTGCAATAAGCAGATACGAAATAGAACCAAGAAACAAAAGGCTGAACATGCTGATAATGTACATTTGGTTTGTATTTATCGTTTTAAGATGTGTTTTAATTGGTTCACTACCAACATCCTGTAACTTTCAGTCAGTCAGAAGAGAAACCTGTTTCATTTTAAAGTCAGTTCACTTCTTCCCTCTTTCAGCCGAGAGCAGCGGGTAAGGCCCTACTGTAGTACCTTCAAATTTAATTTCATTAGAACATTTAAATAAAGAGGATTATAATACATCTTGCTTTGCTATTCCCCGTCGGTGATTAGGGGCTGGATTTCATTGTGACATGGGTTTCTAAAAGAACAACGCAAAACACATTTTGTTGCTTCGTAACATAAACCTTCATGCATAATTTCTAATGAAAACGTGCAGCTATAAACCTAGAAATAAACAGTTTGCCTGTTAGTCCAGAAGCTTAATCTGTTTAGTTTAATGAAGAGAAAGTGAAAAGGTGACATGAAGGCCATCTTAAAGTACTTACCTGACAGCAAAATTTGCTCCAATACACTAAAGGTGTGACAACACACAATTTAGTACANTTAAAAAAAAAAAAAAAAAAAAGGGAATCAAAGAAAACGGGATTGGAGGAGTGATGGGAACGATCACCTCGTGCGTCTTCCTGGGCAACGGCAACCCAAATTTTACCTGTTTCTGCCAGGTGTTTGTTGAGTGTGTTCTTAAAAACTGCCCGGGACAGTGTTTCCACACTTGGACAATTTGCCAGTGACTTGGAAGTTTGTTGTTTCCAGTTTAAGGACCGAGGCTGGATGCCTCCGAGACGGTCTGCCTGTACCAACCAGGAATTGCTTTGAGGAAGTCCTGTCGTGGAGGAGGTCAGCCTGGGAAACCACAACACACTCCCTTTTGACCTTGCCTTTTATGAGGTTACACTCACTAGTATTTTGGACCGTCAGCGTCTATCTTCAAGCTGTAATTTTGGATTAGGACTTTTCATAACTATTTCATATTTTAAAGGGTAAAAGTGCTCTTTTGCTCTTGCTAAAACCAGAGCTAAAAAAGGAGCTAGCCCTGAAAGAGGACAGTTGCATGAATTTCTATCTTCTACCTCACCGCAACCAAAACTCTCCGCTTTGTTTTGTAAACGGTTCTTCCAAAAGCTGCGTCTAAACACAAAACTTTTGGGTCTGCTCAACCCAAAAAAGAGAGCCTGTGTCTGGCGGAGTTTGCAGGGCGCTTTTAAACGTGGATTAATTACCACAGCTGAGGTCGAAGCGAGAGCCGGGGGATGCTGATGGTCCTCTCTTGCCATCAGGTTTGGCCTTTGCCCCCAGCGGCATTCAGAGGGTTTCACAGCCATCGCTGTCTCCTCTCGGGTGACTCGGAACTGGAGCTTGACGCAGAAACTCGCTGCTCCACGGGGGGAAAAAGGTGTCCCCGAGCAGCCGCCCTCCTGGGTGACAGCGAATGTTTCTGCTGCTGCGGTAAAACTGTTTCATGTGGTTAGTGCAAATCAAGAAGTTTGTTAACAGAAGTGGTGAGGTGGTGGAATTACCTGGAAGTTTACCTTGGTTGGTGTCACACAGCCTTGAGGAGACCTGCAGGAGCCCCGAGCAGGGCGCGAGCAGCGCCGGGGCTGTGACAGGCTGGGTGATGGAGACGGGGGTGCTCGGGATGTGCCGGGAAAGATTCATCCCTGAAAACCGAGCGACTTTGGAGGTTTCAAAACTCAGGTCTTGAAAAGGAGTTTTTGTGTCTTTCGGGAGGGCGAGTAGTTGGACACTATTCAGAAAAACATATGGAAACTTTTGTTTTAAGAAACGTTACGGAGTTTCCCGTTTCCATTTGGCTACTGGAAATGTGGGGAGGGGGAAAAGATGGAAAAAGATTCAGTTTGTTTGCTGGCCAATTTGGTTAAAAAGAGGAAAAACTGGGAAGCGTCTTTTTCCATGAAAGTTCTCGCAGAAAAAAGCCTCTGTCCAGCTCTGCCGTGACTGAGCCCAGCTCTGCGGGAGCGGGACCAGGACGTTCCCGGCTCGCCCAGACGTTCCTGCGGCGTTTCGGTGATTTTGCAGGAGAGAGAGGTGCAAAAGCAGTGAAACAAGCCGGATTCAAGCCGCGGTTTGAAAGGCCTGAGTTAAAAAATGAAGGGCCAATATTGCACCACCGTGATATGTAGAGTTACTCCAGGAAAGAGCTATCCCTCAGGCGCCGTGACGACAATATAAAGAGTTCTCTAGAATAATTTATTTAGTTCGGCGCGCTGGAATTTTGCCAAGTCCATGCTGATTATTTTGTATCTTGTTTTTATCATATATGTTATAAATGATTCGTTATGCCAAAATGGTTGGATGCTTTTTTCCCCCAGTATCCTCTTTGTAGTTTAGGTTTCTTACCATCTTCTTGCTCGTATTGATTTTTCTTGCAGTTTTCTGGAAAAGAGTCTTGTCCGTTACCTGCTACCATAGCAATGCTGCTTATCCAAGTTCTCTAAAAGTGTGTAAGAAAGGAGGGAAAGGAGGTTCAAGTGCGTCGTGAGACAAGCGCACCCCGCAGTCCATCACTCTGTGGCTTCCGCGCTGACTGTAGGAACCTGTAGGATGTATTTTCCCTTTTGGAAATGATACAGGCTTTACGGTCCATGAAAACTTTGCAAAGAGTAGCATTAAATCTAGAGCAGCTGTACAATGAAGGAAATAGCTTTTCTCTTGTAATATTCGGTGAAGAGGTAGATAAATGTCTTTGAAAGTGGAAGGCAAAGGAGGGGGGTGGGGTTTGGGCCAGCGCATTGCAGAACTCGGAGAGAGAAGAGCTGAAGCGATGGAAGATAAGAATAAAGAGGATGCAGAATATGACCAGATGCAAAAGGAGAATAAGAAGAAAAAAAGGTGGCTAGGACAAATGGGGTCGAAAGGGCACAGAAAATAAGAAGTGGAGTGGAGGGGGAGCATTTCTATGCTACAGTTTGTGAGATTTTTTTTTAAAATAGACATTAGTGTAAAGCCTTCGCCTGAAATCTCAAAAGCAATTAAATTTTATCATTTCAAGGACAATCAGATTTAGATTTTTATTTTTTTTTAAGTGAAACTTTTCACCTTGAAAGCTTTGGTAGGGGAAGAGGTGGTTCTCCCGGCAGCAGTAGGTGCCGCGTGGTCACAAGAGGCTCCAGGCGGTTGAAGTGCCTGCAGCAGCGCGCCTGGGGGGACGCGTCTCTCCCGGCACACACAGCCCTGTTGCGCAGCCCGTGCTGCTGCCGCGGCCCTTCGGGGACCGCGGTGGTGGCTGTGGGTGCAGAGGGCAGCCGGAGGCCGTCGCGACGGGCAGCAGAGCTTCAGCGCGGCTCAGGAGGAGTCGCTTTGCTGTAACTCCCCGCCAGGTGCGCTGTGCGTACCCAGTCCCGGGGACAAGGCGCTCACCCAGAGATGACAAAGGGGTCCTTACTCCTGGGGACTAAGATGCTGGTGAAACCCTGTTTGAACTGTTTGAGGTTTCTTTGGTTTCTTTCTTTTTCTCCTTTTTTTTTTTTTTTTTTTTTTGGGTTTTTCCTTTCTAACTAAGAACAAAAAAGTAACTTCCCGTGCAGATCTAGTCTCCACGGGACAAGGACCCTTTTGACCTATTCTACGTACAGTCCCTGTTCAAAGGGCTCCTGCAGCTTCCTAAGGAGCCCTGACAATATTACAGCCGGGCAAAGCCGGAGTGAGCCGCTCTTCTGAGGAGCCCGGTGACTACAACTGGCCAAATAGCACCCAAGGAATTCCTGGGTGAAAGGGGCAAGTTTGCTTTGCTGTGTTTCACAGAGCCTTATTCGCTCTTGCCCAGCAGCGCCAGAGAGCTGAATACTGGAATTCTCATGAATTTGAGGTTACTCACCTGAACATACGTAATAGAATTGTTCTTTGTTAGCGTTAGTTACCGTTACGCTTTCTGTGACGATAGCGCGTGCAACTTCGTGCTGAGTCTGAGGTCTCCGATGCCAAGAGCCATGTCCAGAGTAGAAGAAATTCCAAACTAAGCTGGTTAAACTCCCTGTTTTTCATGCAAACTTCTCAAATCTATAGCTTCTTTAGCAAAGAGATTAAATCTATTCCTATTAAAAAAAAAATTAATTTAAATTCTGTGGATAAAAATAAACAAAAATAAAACATACTGGTATTTCCTTCCCACAGGATCTGAACATCTGGGTGGCTATTCTTTGCCAATTCTTCCCTGAAAAAGTTTGTATCCAGCAGGAAATTGTCTTTGTGCAAACTTCTTCAGCTCAGATAACTTTGGGGGGTGAAGCTCTGTCGAAAGCTAAGTAAAAGGTGACAGAAAAGTGATACTGAATATGGTGAAAATAAAATACAAGTGAATCCAGAGGTGTGAGCCTTATGAGCGAACGCGCTGCTCTGTTTGTTTGGGTTTTGTTTGGGTTTGGGGTTTTTTGTTTGTTTGTTTTTTTAGCTGGGGAAGCAGTACCTATTGTGGAGACAACCCAGCACTTCTGCTTGGCAGGGTAGTTGGAGATTGACATTAACGGGGACAAGACTAATTTATTGACGGTTTTACACTGGGAGGTGATTGCTGTCCTTCAGGGCGTTTGCTGGTTGATTCACAAATAGAGTGAGCGTTTACACGGCAGTGGCTGAGAAATCTAATCCTGGCAGTAGGGCGGGTGCCCGTGCCAGCCGGTCGCCAAGGATGCATTTCACCCTGCGCAGTACTTAAGGCATGTTCAGCAGGTCAGTAGATGGTTAGCAAAGGCTTGGTTTGATAAGAAGTTGCCTAAATTAGGCTAATGATGGGTTCTCCTGGGTAATGCAGGGGAGAAAAAGTTCAAAGCCTCGTATTTATGTGCACAAAGTCCAAATACCTGCCAAGTCTCTTTGATGAAGTGTCTTTGTCAGAACGATTAAATGAAGGTTAAAAAGGCCAGACCTTTTCTCAACATATTTGACTTGCTCTTTCTTTCCTCTCTTCAAGGTGTCTTCATGTTACATTTATTTGCTTCATGAATTCTTTATTACACTAATCAGTCCTGATGTACAAACTCATTAGAAAATGAGCTGGAAATGTAAGATCTGTCAAATTTCAGAGACTTCTGACATTGTTAGACTCAAGGGCCTTTTTTGCAAAGAAAAGAGAGAAAGGAAAGAAGCTAATGAGGAAATGTCAGATAATGTAGAAGTCAATCCATTTGGGGATGAAGTTTTACAAAGTTCAGAGAGAAAAGTTCTAGTGTTGCCAGGGTAAACACCTTTTTTTTTTCTTAATGTAAATTTTGGCACAGAGGAATTTTTTTTTCTTACCGGTGTTAGTGAACGCTTCTGGTTTGGTTTTGTGATCGGCGTCTTAAATCATTTGACCGTGTTACTTTTTAAACGATGGCACAGAAATTAAGGGAAATAATTATTTGAATGGGGATTTCCTAATTATGTGAAGTACTAATTTGCATTTTGGGTCTCGTGCCAGTCTCAGCTGAAATCACTGTCCGACACGCAAGGTGCCGCGTGGAGGCACGGGGACATAGATGGTGCTGTAAAACAAAGCAGGTTTGGGTCAGCTTTGCAAAGTGCTGAGATGTGTAAGATCTGTCGGATCAGGTGGTGAAAGACCCCGGCATTAGCCGAACCTCCGAAGAAAAAGGTGGAAAAAGAAACAGCGTCGAAGAGAGAAGTGACTCGCCTGCGGTCGTACCTCGGCTCAGGTAAGGACGGTCTCGGTTACAGCCGTGTTTGCTGAATCCCACCTTCCCCCCGGCTGCCCGCGGTTGGGGGCAGCGCGGTTGTTGGGAGCAGCACCGGGAACGAGGAGGAACGAGAGATCAGCCGCATGGAGATCACTCCCATGCCAGTGGCGGGGAACCGGCCAGCCTCCAGGCGCCTGCCGTCCCATTGGCACGGGGAGATCAAAATGGAAGTGGCTGCTTTCGTTGCTTTATCGTGAATCTCAGGACACTGTTGGAAAAGCCGTTAGCGCTGTGCGCTCCGGGGAGGAGCGGTCGTTACTCCGTCCGTACAGAGAGCGCAGCAAACAGGAGACTGGTCAGATGTAGCTGTCAAATCCTTTTTTCCTCGTCAACTGGAACATGGAAACGTCCAGCGTTTCCATCACCTGCCTTACCAATACCAGACTGTCGGCTGGCAAGGAGCGCCTCTGTACTGGCCCGCGACGCTGCTGCCACCGGTGAAACTTAATCATATACCAGAGGAAGAAAATGAAGACTCTGGTGTCTGACAAGGTGGACTGGGATGCAGGACATCTGGGATCTGTTCGTGCTCTTGTTATGAATTCCCTGTGTGACCTTGGGCAAGTCTCTTCCTCTTCCTCTCTTGACACAGACTCTCTCCTGGCACTTGCCCGCTGTGCGCAGTACTGCCCCCGCTACAGCTGGGTCTCACAAACAGCAATTCTAACACGAGCATCAAAAATAGATTGTTCTTGCTTGGAGATGATTCCCCCCGCTGCCTCTGAGGTGCCTATAAAAGCATTCCTCTTGGATTCTGCCCGGGAGACGTTCTGGGACCTTGGACGGTGCAAGAGCTGCAGGACGAGCGCTGGCCCTCGCGCACGTGGGGTGCCTGGCGCGGCCCCCGGTGGCACGCGGGGGAGCACGGCCGGGGAGAAGGTGGCATCTCGCACGTTCTGCTCCACGACTTGTCCCATCATTGCGCTCCCCACAGCAGCAGGTTACGAACGTGTGGACAACTGCTTATCCAACAAACGGGAGGCATTCCTTACCGGGACTTCAAACACAGGGAAACACCGGAATTAGACGTTTTCTGCGCTGTCCTGACAGCATCACGCTGGCAGAGCAACCAGGAGAGGCTCAGTTTGCTGAGCACAGCCGCCGGCGTTACCGCTGGAGAACGTCTTTAGCCCGTGAACTAAGTTCTATCACCACACAGAGTGCAGAGCAGGCAACTCGGCTGTTCACATAAAGTAGGGCAGAGCTGTATGCCAAGAGAAACCGTTCTCCAAAGCTCGTTCTTTCCCTCTCTCATTGGGAAAGAGCCAGGTGGCCACTCGAACGGGCAGGTCCAGGAGACTCCCCGCTGCTCAGGCTGCGGGAAGCTGAGGGTCCCAGCCGGAGGTCCCCAGTTGCTCGGCCGGCTTGCGTATTCCTGGGGGTCTGCTTCTCGGACGTGCCGAGCTGAGCATCCCTGCCCTCCCACCTCCAACCGCAGCGTAAGTGAACAGGAGCTGTGGTTGCTCAGCACCTCATAAAAATCAAGCCCCTGTGGGTTTTGGGGGGATAAATGAGAGAGAAACCGGGCTCAACGAATAAGATAAGTTTGCTGGCAAATTGTTAGTAGCAGCGAAAGCAAAACCCGAGGCATTTACATAGCCATTAGAGGGGGATTTCCAGCCTGGACGCTGGCCTGCCCTGGAATCATTGGTCTCCAGGGGCCACCTCACCGTATCCTGCTACGCTGAAGGGCAGCTGCCGCTTGTGTCCACCCTTTTGATGGCACTTCAAGCGCCTCCATCCCGGACTGGGCTGGGGTTTGGGGCCCCAACTGCTCCCGCTGCGCCCCGCGCGGCGCCGGGGAGGTTCCTCCGGAGCACGGTGCAAAGGTGAACGTGCAGAACCCCTCGAAGGCCAAACTGCTGCAGCGCGTGTGGCAGAGAGTGATGATTCATTTCGAGGAGTTCTTTTAAAATCAGATTAGAGAGGGTAGGCTAGTGAAAGGGAAGGGGGTATGTTCTGCTTTGCAAATCTAATTCCATCAAAAAGGTGTCAAAGAACTGGTACTTCCTTCTTAGTTCTTCCCCCTCTTTCCTTCCTCTTTCTGTCTCTAGCTGTTGTCTTGCCTTTTTTGCAGACAAAAACCACATCTCAAATTCCTCCTCTTTGAAGCCTACGGCTGGTCAGGTGAAGCGATTTCATTAGTCCCTTAGGAAAAGCCTTGGGTATTTTCTTTACCCGAGGGAGGTGGCTGGGAGTTCTGAGGAGCCGTCCAGGCTTCTCTACTGCATCAGACCCACACGTACAAGATTTGCAGGGCCGTCAGACGTGAAGAGCGCTGGATGAGACTGGCTGCTAGCAGAATTCTGGTATGTGTTTCTATTTGCCTTACTGAGGACTTTGTTTTAAAAGTCCCTTTAGTCAGAAAAAAAAAAAAAAAAAAAAAGGAGGTCTTTTTGCACGTAAGTCTGCTTAAAATAATACTAAACTTTTCCCTGACTGTACCTGACTGTGGTGTTACCGGGCACATCTTTAAGATTTCTTATGATTTTCCTTCATTTCCAGTGTTCTGATTGGTACTGGCTTATTTGCCTTGGAGCGCATCTGCCTGATAGCCTTTAACATCCTACTGCTCCAGGTATTTCTCTTGCCAAATAAAACCCACTTCACTGTAGGTATGAAATCTAAATGCACACCTCGCTTGTTGTTGTTGGCTTCGGTGTTTTACAGCCGCTGGCAATCCTTCATTTTGTCTTTGGTCTCTATTAGAATTTCAACCTGTGACAACCCATTTTGGCTTTTGGAATCTGGCGTGAATTTGGCCGTTGTGCTTTCCAGATGGAACACCAGCCTGGGAGCCCCAGAGCTTTACTTCGGTCACCCTTTTCTGAGTGGTCACTGTTGCCCACTGCGTCGTTTCCAGCTCCCTCAGCACTTGTTCTGCGGTGCTCCAGTGGTCCCGTTTTGCTCTAGGGCAAGGCTGGCTGCAGAAATAGAAAAAGAAAGGCATACGCAAAATATATCATGACACAATTTATATGTTTTCATTCATCAGAACCCAAGATTTTTTTTATCTTACAAGGAAACTTCCAAATTAAACTTTTTGAACAATTGTCCTTTGGAAAACCTCTTGTAAGGAGCTGCAGAAATTGCAGAACTGTGTGAAGCTGGAGGTCCCCTCTCCTCTCCAGAGTCCGGTTAGCTCTTCCTGATCTCCACTTTACCAGCAGTGCCAAGCATTTCTGCATTCTTGCTGTCACCCAGTCCTTCTCAGAAGGTTGCTCGTCATTCGTGGTTATTTCTTGCCTTCTTATTTATGTCTCACCTGCTCTTTCCTCATCTCCCTCCTGCGACTGGGACAGCCAGAGAGGGGAGGTTGAGTAGATGCTGTACAATCTTTTGACTTGGATTTGCACCGCTTGATTTTTTTCTGTAAATAAATAAGCAGTGCACTATCAAAGCAATGACATTTATACGGAAAAAATCTTCTGTTACTTTTTTTTACTTTTTCCTCCAAGTTGTTATGGCAAGATACCCGGTATGCTAATCTTAACAGAGTTCTACCCTGAAAACTTAAAAACAGTAGATGGAAGAAAAAAAATTTTCTTCACCAGTATTATGTACTGGGTTGCCTGTCTTACTCAGAATCTGAGGCTGAAAGGACCAGCGAGTTTCCACTCCTTGAGACATCTTTAGATGGTTTTTCAGTAAGTTCAAACAAATTTATGAAGCCATATATGGGGAAGTTTACATTTCTGCCAAGTGCGTGTTGATAAAGGGGAGACTTTGATCCCTTGGCCTGTCAGTTGTACCTCATATGCGCTGGGTCAGGACAAAAGTCTAAGTATATTTCCCTTAACAAATGGATTATGCTGCCTTGAAAGTACTGCATCTGTGTAACAATCGGTAGTGAGTTGGCATGATTACATTTTGAGAGATTTATCTGGGGAAAATCCTCTGTGCAAGAACTGATTCATAACATCTAACGTTAACCAGGTTAATATGAATTGTCAAACAGCTGATGATGGGAAACAATCTCTCTGTTTATAGAGACTCTGTAGATATTTAGAGGCAAATGCACACACCTGCATGTTCAACTGAAAGGCCCTATAAATAGAACACCTGACATTATCTCGATTAGGAGTTGTGTTATTGCAGTGACTGCAGCTTATAGAGACAAGTTTTTTCTATATATATTTAAGTGGATTATTTGAGGAAAAGGAGTCATTTCATGAAGAGTTAGTGCTGCTGCCAAAACACAGCAATTTTAAAGCAAAGAAGCTTCCCGAATACTTGTGCTTTTATGTTAGCCTGACCTGGGGCTTGGGAAGTTAAGGATGCTTGAAACAAAAACCTATTAGAAAAACAAGGTGAGCTTCTATGTATAATAGCTATCGTGTCATTTAGTGGCTTTGGGCAAAGACTGGTGAAGGGCAAAGGGTTTTATGCTTCTTGTTAAAGTGCTTTGTGCTGCTAAACTCCAAGGCAGCAAACAAACTGCTAAACCAGTTTAATATTAAATGTAACCTATAGCGCAAGTAGGGGATGCCGAGATTATTTAATTCTATTTATCACCTTTTTGTTTGCACTCGGGGCAGACCTGCTTGGTTTGGACTAGTCTGTTCTTAGCTGGGCTACCTTTGTGGATACCCAACTCGGGTTCAGGAAGGCAAGATTTTTGGCTCTGCCACCAGATAACCTTTGCATGGTCATTTCTTCTCTTTGCTCTGCGCCCTTAAGCAACACAAGGGTTTGTTGGTTCTTTGCGGGGAGGACTCGCCCTCACTAAGAAGTGGAAGGAACCACGTCCAGTGGCAGCTCGAGGCCTCTGGGGGTTACTGCAGCAGAAATAACAACCTCAGATGAGTTACGGCAGCGTCAGCTTGGTTGAACAGCAGGCGTGAAGTTGCTTGTGGGCAGCGCTCCCCTTGATCAGAAATCCCATCCAAAAATACCCGCAAGCGGCATAAGGTGGGTTTTTTTCCCTTCAGGTCTTGTATCCCACCGGGGTCACCTGGATGGCTGGCTTGCTTTTGGCTTTGTAGCTCTGGAACTGCTCCGTGCCAGCATGCCAGTCATAATGACTGGAGCCCAAACAGCGATTCGGTGTCGCGCCGTGTTGAGTGAGTCCCACGGATTCACCTCGGGAGGGTGTGCGGAGCCTGGCGAGAGGAGACCTCCGTAAGGAGGAGCAGTGGCTGGAGAAGTGGGTCTGGTGTGTCCCTGCGCGCCCCTCTCAGCAGCTCCTCACAGCCTGCGTGGGCTGAAAGCAGCCCTTGGAAATACTTTCTCTAAAGTCAAGAGGGTGAGGGGACGCTGGTTGTTGCCGACGTGTCGCTTTCATCCTTAGCGGAGCACCTTGGCTCCAGAGGGCTCCTCTGAAGCAGTGCTGAGCTGGTGTTTACATTATCACCGGATATTTTGACACATACAAGCGGAAAACCTTCCGAGTTGCCCCGTTCAGGGGCAGTAAGCAGAAACACGTGCCTCGCCAGACCGTGCCGCGTCGCCAACTTGGCTCGGTCCTTGCGCGGTGCCAAGTTGTGCAGTTACTGTTGGGCAACCTTGGCCTCCCAGGGTTCAGCTGGAGTTCAGCCCTGGCGGACAGTAATCACCCCTCGGGCTCTCCCGGGAATAGATGCAGCGAAGGGAGCACCAGGGTATGGCCAACAGCCAAAAGCCGTGGTAATGATCAGCAGCCTCTCTGCAGCCCACGGTGATGTCAAACGCCTGACGATTTGGGGGTTGAAGGTGTTGCGATGAGTGACTCGCCGCGCTGGCATCGCTGATTCGGCCCTTCGGCTCGGAGATTACCCGTCCCGAAGCGGAGCACTCTGTGCCCTGGGTAGGAGCCTGGCACCATGGCTGCGGCAGCCCCTCGGCGTCGGGAAGGGTGTCAGCCTGTCTCCACGCACGCTGCCCACCCGTCCCTCTCGCTGCTGCTGCCCCGGGGAGTTTTTTGGCCGCTCGTTAACCCAAAAGGGTGCCCGAGCTCAGCCCGCCCCGCGGGAGCCTCGTCGCTTACTTTGGTGGTCGCAATGTAAACGCGCGCGAGAGGAGGGAGAGCGTGGCTTCAAGTGCAGGACGCAAAAGCTTTTGGTTCCAGGACCTACTGCAGAGATATCTCTGAGGGGAGAAGGGGGTCTCGGGGGGGGGGCCTGTTGCTCACCACCAACACCCCGCTTCCCCGTACAGCGATGGGTATGGCTGGGTGGGGGGACCACAGTGGTCAGGGGGGGTTGCAAAAAGAACTTGGTTCTTACGGTGGATTTCTTCTAAATGCAGCTCTGTTTTACCCTACTGCTGCTACCCACAAAAGTCCCGCATAGTTTTCAGGAAGCCTGTACAGAATAATTTTCCTTCTACTTTCCCCACTTCCTCTAAACGCTGGGCCAGACAAAGGTGCTGTAAAAATTATAAGCCGCAGTTTGATCTCTCTAAGTTAAATGGAGGGACTCTGGGTTCGCAGTGGTTGAGACGACATGGGAATTGGGCCTCGACATTTGTTTTTCTGTGGGCTCCCTATATGGTCTTTTATTTTAATCTTATTTTTGTTCCTCTCGTGTTCTTTCCTCCCTCCTCCTTGCACTCACCATTTAAAATAGAACAGAAAAAAACCTGTTTGAAGTAGCTTGGAAGGCAAGATAGAGAAAGTTTTCCAGGGTGCCCGTGTAGCCCCAGTTACGAATTTGCAGCGGGACCAGGGTTGCTGGTGGGTCCTGATGCTTTGCGGGGGAAGAGAAAGGGCTGCGGTTTGCCCGGCTGTGTTAGTCACTTGCTAGAAGACACCGGTCCCGTACGTGCCGAATTTATATAAAGTGATGTGGCAGCCAGGGCCTTCATCTTTTAAGAGAGAGGTGCAGCGTAAAGCAAACCAAAGCCCCCCTGCTTTTAGAGCGTGCTGGGGGTGTACGGACATGCTGCTCTGAGCCCGTTTCAGCTCAGTATAAAGGTGTTGAAAAGTTCCCAGGAACTGCAGGGAGCCCTCGGCGGAGCCTTGAAGGAGTTCACAAGAGTCAAAGACAAAAGGAAGAGGGCAAAGAGTGCAGACAGGGAGTCCCTGGTACCAGATAGCCGACTCTAGTAGCTGTTTAAACGCCTCTCGATGGCGTTTGCTTTATAGACTTTCTATTCCGTGACCTCGTGGTTCCTGTCCTGAAGGGTCCCGGCGGTGTGTTCCCAGAACCGCTGGCAGGTGACTGGTGGTGGGCTGGTGGTCCCCAGCGTGTCCCGCCGTGCAGCTTGACTGTGGTCAAATTTAAAAAAAAAAAACCAACTAACCCCAACAAAAGACAAACAAACAAAAACCGCCAAGCCCTCCAAATAAACAGAAAACCACAAAATGTTCTATAAAACCTTTTATTTTTTTCCAACCCACTTACATTTAAAGGCCACTTTAAAACAAACCCGACCAAACAACACCATTCACTCAGCTGATCTCATTAACGAGACTGAAGAACTTAAGTGACTCCTCAGGGACTTGAACTTGTGGTTGAAGGAACTGAAAAATCCCAAATAGGACATTAAGGAAATCTTAAACTATACCATCTAATGGCCCCATATTAATGTGTGTTGGGGCTTAAAGACTTATTGTTGTCCACGTTAATTTTCGTAGTGCAGAAATACAAACAAAGTAATAAGAAAAAATCTACCATGAAGGTACATTTAATAGCACTGCAAAGTGTCATCATGTATAATTAATGTGCAAGCTTCGGTCATCTGTACCCCTCTGCTCATCTGCTGCCTGCACAGTCTTGTAGACTTCTTGGGGTTTTTTCTTGATAACTGAAACCTTGGAAATTCAGAAATCCGGAGATTCAAAAGACGGAAAAAAGGAGGCAGGTTGATTGCGGTGGCTGAGGCAACGGTGGGCAGCAGCGTCTGTGCGGATCCGCGGACGAGGCTGAGCATCCCTGCTCGCCTGGGCTGCCTGTCACAGCCTCCGGGATCACCCCTCTGGGAACAGGCAGGCACGTCAACGACATCCCACGCCTCTTGTTTGGTTTCCACGGTCTTGTGCCAAAACTTATTCCAACTGAGGAGAATATGGTACGGAACATTTCTCCTTGCTGCAGCCCCCCCCCCCCTCAAGCGACCACCATCACAAACCCCGCGATGGGAAGGGGCGTGCTCGCATCAAATAGCACCATCTANCCCAGCCTTTTTCCTCTTTGTAGAGCAATAAACCCCGGGTCGCTTATTAGTGCCAGGTTAATTGAAATAGTAGCCACCTCTGTCTAAGCGGACTGAGAGGGTGTTCTCTCAGGGGAAGAATTTGTGCCATCCTTCGGGCAGCCCGTGTGCTAAATGTGGGCACGTCAGTCTGTTGGTGGCCTCGGCTCAGCTGTGTCTATTGGATTACACACTCCCCTCTCAGTGCGGGGAGAAACATATGCTTCTGCTTTTTGGCTCAGCTGCTCCCAAACATTCACATCAACAAAAGAGAACACTGCAACATTTTTTTTCAGCGGATTGAGTCATCCAAATATGCAGTTGTAGGATCAGAGAATGAAAGATGTGTGATAGGGAAAACAAAGCATCTTTTCTGAGCGGGTCCGCGGGCCGCAGGAGAGACGCTCCGTGCTGACGCGCCGGGCAGAGCGATGGGTCCGGCTGACGCTCCAGCGCTCAGCCCGGGCTGGCCGTGGCCCTGCAGCACCTGCTGCTCTTGTGCCGTGCCCGACGCCTGCAGGTACCGCGGTGCGAGTGCCACCGTCCGATGAGACCGGGGCGCCTTCGCCAGCCGGGAGCAGGACACCTGTGGAAGAGCCCTCTGCAGAACCTCTGGCCTTCTGCAACGTGTTTTCCTCGACTGGTGCAAGATATCCCCCGCAGGTAGGTCTCAAGAGGGAAGAAAATGATTCCTCTCCCAAAAGTAAACCTGTTAATTTCGCTTTTTTTAATCTCACAGCCCTTTGCGTGCAGCGGTTCTGGCCCACTCGCTGCTTTGCTTAGCGGTTCGGGTGGTTGGCACCAAGTGAGGGTCGCCAAGGTATTTAACAGCCACAACCACCTGAGCCCGCGGGAGGCTTGTCCGTCTGACCCAGCGCCCTTAGAGAAGGAGGAAAGGCTGAGGGTTCACTCCCCTGAGCCCTGGAGAGGAACTTCTCAGTCCCGTCCCCCTGCTCAGTGTCCAACGGGCAACTCTCCTCTCCTGCGGGAGTTCAGAAACTCCGTGACGGCACATAGCACTCTAATTTTTAGAATAAGCAGAACTCTTAGACACAAACTGACAACAAAATGCCAACAAAATGAAAAATTACATTAGTTGGGCAGGAACTTCTTCCACGTTAAAAGATCCAGGTACTGCAACGCCTTAATATTGACCTCTAAGACTGAATTGGCATAGAGTGACTGTAATAAACATCCACTCGGAATAGTGTGATAATTTGAGACTAAATCTGTATTTCTGCTCATTCCCAAAATCAGAGCATTGGAGTCCACGATATTTTCTTTCAGTAAGAAGGACGTAAAAGTTTTTTTGCCACGAAGACTGATTTAGAAATTAAGTAACAGCAATGGCTCCCCCTCAGAAGGGATGTGGAAACTCATTGGTGCTGCTTTTCCTCGTGAGGCAATACTCTTTGTCAATAACGCGGGATAATACGCAACGCTCCGTGCCGTGCGGGAAGGGGGATAAGCGCCTCGGCGGTGGGAGAACCTGCCGCTCTCTGCAGGTGTTCCCGATGCGCCAGCTCTCGGCGCGGTTGTCCTCTGCTGCGGCACCGCGTAGCTCCGCAAGGAAAGCGCGGAACGGCAGCTCCGTGCGCCAACCCGGGAGCACGGCGGCTGATCTCCGGGCAGCCTTCGGGGCCGCCTTCCGTCCCTGCCTTTTTAGAAAAGCACTTACGCTTAAATTTAGGCAGCGTGTATCTAGGGCCGGGTGGATTCCAGCCTGTGACAAGTGCTTTTCTAAATAAAGACCATAATGAAATAAATGAGGAGCTTCTGTTTGTTGGAATAAAGCAAGCGGGCCCTGCCCGGCGCTCTCCCGGAGGTGACAATGCCAGTATCCATCTGCTTTGTCACCCAGCCCTGCCTACTGCAGATAGCGCTGGCATCTGGCTGCGCCCGGGCTACGGCCGTGCAGCATTTCTCCTAGATGAGTTAAACTTTTCCCCCCTCCCCTTCCTTTTCTCTTCTTCCCACCTCCCTCCCTCCCTCCCTGGTCCTTGACAGAGGCGCAAACACTCTTAAATGAGAGATAGTGGCTTCCATCCAATGGAGCCCCGGTTAATCACCGAACATCGTGGGAAAAGCACAAGATGAGGGCCGAGAAACAGCCCATTGTCTGGGCAAGATTAAAGCCCCAAAAGCCGTATTGTCTACTGAGGGGATAAATCTTCCTGCTGTCACTCAAGCACTGAATTAAATTCCCCTTCATTTCTAAAGGGGCTTATCTGTACTGAATAGGCTGTTGCGCCACAAGCGTAAGGGAACGTATTAAGTGAGCTCCTGTCTTGGGCACCTTCACAAATAGACGAAAAACAGGAGCAAATCT